>APFE031293155.1:69425-103291 GCA_000404065.3 Pinus taeda
ATCCTTGCCATCAAACTTCCTCATCTTGCTTTTTCTTGATTTTAGGAGCACGATCTTGAAATGACTGTAACTCTGTACTTTCAAATCTTTAAGTTCTAAAATTGTAACCTGTCGTAGCCCTCTGTATCCTCTTTCCAATGCCACTAGTCTGACCCCAATTGGATTCTCCAATGAAGAGTTATGTCAAATCTCCCACAGTGACCTGATTATAGACCTTTTCAGAAGAGCGAATTTTTATGAAGTGCCACGAGTCACTGTTTCAACCTTTGACTCTACAAAATATATAAATGAAAACTACAGTCCGTCCTCTTTCTTTACCTTCTTACGAAATTTCAATCCGATGCTCAGAAAGAAAGTTATGATGATTTTCCCCAGGTCACCTGTTTTGAGTGTAATTCAGGAGTTTGCAAAAGGGCCAACTTCCTCAGATCATATCTCCGAAAATATCTCGCGAAAAGCTCTGAAATTTCGACCCAAAGTTCAGCGCCAATTCTTCTCAAATGGGTTTTTTTTGCAACTTCTGAAACATCACAGTAAAAACGTTATAGCGAAAATGCCACGATGACTTGTTTGGAGCAGTGAAACCCTAGAATCCAAAGCTCTGATACCAAATGTTATGAAACCAGCTCACAAAAGATAGAAAAGATAGATCAACGCCTTAGAATTCAGCCTTTTCGAGGGGGAAACCTCCTTTACATTACATAAATGAACAATTCTTGGATGATACAAATGAAAAGACCTCCTTTCTATATATAGGAGTCTAAGGGGTCATAACATAACCAGAGCCGACATAACAATAATAATGTAAGGGCACAATAATAATAATAGTGGGCTTCTATGGGGCACAATAGTAACAATATGGGCACTACATGGGGTACATCAATATAATAAGTGGGTTGTACTAATAACAATAAGGGGTTACACTAGTAGTATAGGGGCCTAACAGTCTCCTCTCTCTTTCTTGATCAGAATAATAATCCCCAACTGCAATACAATTCCCTCATATAAATCAAGGGTTTCCCACTAGGTTAAAAAAATGTTAAATTAACATAACTTTTACTGTCGGATCATCCGTGAAGCATAAAAACTGATAGCTTGTAGGCTTGAATGTAAAAATACACAAGAAGTATTTTGTAATAATAATTTATTAGATATAAAAATGTATAAGTGATGAATGTTACAATGAGGACCAACCTATATATACCTAAATAGGTGCCCTTCCATCTTTGGGCAAACACATGCCTTTTCACTAAACCTATTGACTATTTAACATAACCAATACTTGATTATTTAATATTTACATTAATGTTAATTATCTCACTTGTTATGAATTATATTCATAACATAGCCCTTTCCTTCAAAAGCTTCGCCCTCAAAACTTTAATGTTGTCACTTTTCTTCACTTAGTGTTTGTTGTCTCAATATATACAATTTGGTCATCGTTTTGTTATGTAGCTCATTAGTAATATTCTCTAGGATATTTTTTATTTATTTTTTACATTGTAATAATAATAATGTCTTTTTTATATTATTAATACTGATTTTTTAATATATATATATATATATATATATATATATATATATATATATATATTATTATAAGTTTTTTTTTTGCCAAAAATTTTAACATTTAGAATGATGTCTCTACACCTTTGGAGTAGAAATGGCTCAACCTCACTTCAAACCTTCTCTTCTTCTCTAATACCCTTTGAAATTGCTTGATTGGCCAGCACGACTGGACAATTGTCTCAATGACCCGACAGCTCTTTCAAAGTCATATAACTAATGTAACTCACACCACAGTAGTTTTAAAGTTTATGCGACAGCAAAAAATACATAATATAAAACCAACTTGATTTTGATTCCAACTGCATATTGTACCTGTTTGACATATATATATATATATATTTGAGAGTTATTGAGCCACCAACTAAAATTTTGTGCTTGAAAATGTCGATCGACCATGCCTTTCATTCTTAGATCTATGTGGTCGAATATGTAAATTGTTTGAGGTAAATTTTGAATGGCAGAGGGGATGAATAAATGTAATTGATATATGTCACTTAGAATTTGTTTTTTTAAATCGAAACACCCTATTGTCCACCATGAGTTGCTACAATATAAACTCTACATGGGTGGGTCCATTGACCTATGGAATGATGGGTGACTCGAATGTTGGCTCGATTGGCGAAACGTTGGCTCGATTGGTGGCTAACGGATCGATCTGACATGACAATTGATTGGTCGAAGCGGGGTAACTGCTACATGTTCCAAACCTCCATCCATCTTGATGATGGGTTGTTCTAAAGGTTGGGTGTCCTCCTCCATGACCAGAGTTTTGATGCCCTTTCCATAGAAAATTGTACAAGTGGAAGCAATATTTTTATTGTTATTCACATGCTCCTTTGAAATCGTTATGTTATGCGGCTGCTGAACAATGTATATGCGAACATCATCTAATAAGACAAAGAGCGATTCTAGGTCACGACCAATTTCTTCTATCTCATTATCCTCTAATAAGTGTAAGGCAAAATCTATCTCATCACCAAGTGCTTCTTCGATGTGATTATGAGAGTCCAATAATAGTTCATCTTTTAATGAATGACCCATATTGACTACGAAATTACAATATTTTACAACACAAGTTTTCATCTATTTTTAGCTTTGGGGGCACTGCCCCTAAATTACCATTAGGAGGGGATCCAAACATGCAGTTGCCCCACCTTGAACCCCCCAAGAAATCTCCCCACCCCCCACCGATCGGGGATAGGATCCAAGCTCCCCTAAAACAAGACTTCTTAGTCAAGAAGATAATCAAGCTCCACATCCAACAAGCTCCCACTTGGAGACTAATTATATCAACTCCATCGTTGCTTCACTTATTGGATAACAGTTCCATTTAGGACTTGGTTGTTTTCCATCTTCATCATCATTCTTGAAGGCCAATTGAAGCTAAGCAATAGCTCAATTTCTCCCTAGTTACAACCATTGTAAACATGGCTAGTGTGTATCTTTTCCATCTTCAACTGTCCATCATCCAAAACAAACCGTATGAAATGATACCTAAGTTGTATATGTTTAGACTTTGAATTAAAGGTTGAATTCTTTGTAAGATGAATGGCACTCTAGATGTCACTATATAACCTGCTCATCTCCTTCTTCTTGCCCAACCATCCATAAACCTTTGTAACCAAATCATTTCTTTACTAGCCTATGTAGCAGCAACATACTCTTCTTCCATTGTTGAAAGTGCAATAATGTTTCGCAATTTTCAAACCCAACTAACAGTTGTTCCACCTATAATAAACACCTACCCTATGGTGCTCCTCCTGTTATCTCTATGACCTGCCTTATCCACATCAACATATCTATGTAGAGCAATGTTTGAACCTCCAAAACATAATTCTTGATTTGTGGCAGCTCTCAAATACCTAAGAATCCACTTCACTTCCATTCAATGCTCTTTTCCCGAATTGTTTATATACCTACTTACAACTCCCATAGCATGTGAAATATTATATCTTGTATAGACCATTACATACATTAAGCTTCCAACAGTTGATGTGTATGGAAATTTACACATATAATCCATCTCTTTCTTGGCCTTGGGACACATCTCCTTACTTATTTTTAAATAGCTAGCCAAAGTTGTACTGACTAGTTTTTCATTATACATAATAAATATTTCCAACATGTTTTCTATGTACTCACACTCAGACCATGTTAATTTGTGATTTTTCCTGTCTCTAGTTATTCTCATACCAAGGATTTGTTTTGCAGCACCCAAATTCTTCATTACAAATGAATTTGCCAATTTTCCTTTGAGCACAATTATTTCCTGCATGTTAGACCCTACAATAAGCATGTCATCTATATACAATAGCGATATAGTATAGCTTCCATTATTTTTCCTTTTAAAATAAACACAATGGTCATAATGACATCTAATATAGTCTTGTTCAAACATAAACCTGTCAAATTTTAGATACCACTGCCTTAGAGCCCGTTTTAAGCCATACAAGATCTTCTTCAATTTGCATACTAATTTCTCTTTCCTTTTGACCTCAAACCCTTGTGGCTGCTACATATATATTTATTCCTCCAAATCCCCATGGAGAAAAGTTGTCCTTACATCTAACTACTCTAGATGCAAATCTTTTTCTACCACTAAACTTAAAATAGTTATGATTGAAGTCAGTTTAACAATAGGAGAATTTTTTTTATCAAAGTTTATACCTTTCTTTTGTGCAAATCCCTTCACCACAAGTCTAGCCTTATACCTTTTTTTACCTCCATCTTCTTCCTTCAACCTATAAACCCATATAATGTTTTTTTAACAACATGAAACTTGACTAAGTCCCAAGTCTATTTTTTCATCGAGGAGTCCATATCTTCTTCCATGACTTGCTCCCACTTCTTCCTAGTTTCTACCTACATTTCTTCTTCATATATTTTTGATTCACCATAATCAATCAACAATACATAATAATGAAAGAGAGTACCGTTCAGTGGGTCTACTTATCCTGGTAGATATTCTAACACCAGTTTCGAATGTTTTAGGTGCATGTTGTTGTTGTGGTTGTTGTTTTTTTTATGGCTACTGATCATTATGATTTTCAGACACCTTTACTTTTTCTGTGATCTCATCAAGCACTGTGTATTCTTTGTTTTCATTTTCCTATTTTTTTCCCTGCATCTGATCCTTATACAAAACCTTTTCATTGAATATGACATCTTTTCTCCTAATGATTTTGTGATTTTCATAATCATATAAGTGATAACCAAAATCATTTAAACCATATCCAATGAAGGTACATTTCTTTTATTTTTCCTCAAAATTTGTTATATTTTCATTATTGATATGGACAAAGGCTTCACAACTGAAAGTCCTTAAAAACTAGTATTTTACCTTTTTACATGTCCATGCCTCCTCTGGAATACCACCATCCATGGAACTTGAAGTCCCTTTGTTTATTAAATAAAAAACAGTATCTACAAGATCTGGCCAAAGTTGTAAGGGAAATCATGTATGCAATTTCATGCACCTTGCATGCTCCATGATTGTCTTATTCATCCTTTCTAACACACCATTTTCCTGTGGTGTTCCTGGAGCTCTCTTCTCTCTCTGAATTCCATGCTCTAGATAGTAGTTATCAAACTCTTTGTTGCAGTATTCACCTCCATTTTCTAATATGAGACACTGCAACTTATTTCCTGTCTTATTCTCAACCAAAGTTTTCCATTCCTTGAAAGTATCAAATACATCAGATTTATTTTGAATACAATAAATATAGGTTTTCCTAGTTGCATCATCAATAAAAGTAACATAATAACGAGAGTCATGAGAGATGATACATGTGCATGTCCCCATACATTTATATGCACAAGCTCTAATTTTTTGCTCTTCTTTTCCTTCCCAACCATGAAAAATCCAACTCTCTTATGTTTTCCATAAACACAATTTTCAAAAAAATCCAAATCAACATGCTTCAGACCTAACAATTTTTTTTTTAAGTGAAGAATCTACATCCCCTTCCACTCATGTTCTCGAGCATATGATGCGAGAGTGATGTATCTGCTCCTATGGAGGTTAAAGCATTAACATAGTTAGAAATACTATTGCACAAATGCAATGTACTAACCTTTTCTCCTTCAGGGCCCCTTTAGTGACCTTCCAAGTTTTGTCTATAAAAGTAGTTACACAACCTTCACCTCCCATCTTCTCTATTGAAATTATATTTTTCTTTAGATATGGAACATGCCTTACCTCCTTCAATATCCATTGGTTTCCATTATGTTTCTTGATAAAAACCTTACCCACTCCAATGATTTTACATGGTTTATCATCACTCAGACGAACCTGTCCAAAATCTACTTGAACATAGCAATGAAAATGTTTCATATCAAGTGTGGCATGGAATGAGGCCCCTGAATCTACCACCTAGGCATCACTAATATTTTCTAATGAAAGAATCAAAGAATCTTGCAACACATCACCTGTCAAATTCGCTTCATGACTGTTCTCTTGTTGTCCATCTCCTTCTTTTCCCTTCCGAGATTTGTAGTCTTTAATCAAGTGTCCTTTCTTCCCACATTTCCAGCACACTATCCCTGATTTAGATTTGGATCTGCCTTTTCTTGAATTACAAAGCTTTCTTGGGCTCCTTCCACTTTCCATTTTTCTTCCCCTAGTCTATGTAGTCAAAGCATAACCTAATGTCTCACTAGAGCTTTTCCATCGCATTTCCTCGCTAAAGATGGCACCAACAACATCATCAAAATTTAAAGTACTAGATCCTTTTCTTCCCCTAGTCTCTGCATTCAAAACATTACCTAATGTCTCATTGGATATTTTCCATCGCATTTCCTTGCTAAGGATGGCACCAACAAAATCATCAAATTTTAAAGTACTACATCCAGAGGTAGAGTTACTAATTCCCATAATTAAACCATTCCAACTTTATGGTAATGAGCACAGACACAATAGAACGATGACATCATCATGAAAATTTACTGCTAGATAACTTAACTAACTAGTAACCGTATTAAACTCATTTAAATAATCAACAAAAAATCCACCTTCTGACATCTTCATTTAAACAAATGCTTCATGAGAAATACTTCATTCAAGGCTGAGCATTTTTCATATAGTTTTGCCAAGGCCCTCATTAGACCTTCCATTTTTGTTTCCTTTGAAATATTGAAGGCTATCGACGCTGCTAGGGAAAACAATATTGTTCCTAATGCTTTTATGTCTAAAATCTCCCATTCTTTGTGTTGGAGACCTAATCCTCAATGGGTTAGTGTGGAAGCCTAATAGACAAAAGGAGTCCAAGAGACCTTGGGATGTGAAACCCAACAGTCAAGCCAGCTACTATAAATGTATATCTCTTGTTAATAAAAATGAATTCTCATGTTTTATCCTTCAGAATCTCTTGCTACCCATGTGTGTTTAACATGGTATCAGAGCCAGTACGTTCATAACCCACTCAATCTTAAGTGAGCCACTTGTTTCTGTGACCTTTATGTCTACTCTACTATCAGACCTACACTGCTCAGAAATGCCTTTTTAATGAGCCTGCCAGCACTGACATATAAATTATGTGGCCATTAGTGTTTGTCAGTCCTTAACACTCAACACTATCATACACTAATTCCTTCTATTTTTCAAGTTTTCCATTATTGCATAACGCTCCTCTGGAAATGAAAATGGTTTCAAGAGTTACTCTACTGAACCATTGTATGTGAAAATGAATTCCATAAGACTCTCTTATGTGTTACCTGACCTCTGGCATTGTATACACTGCACCTAACTCTTTGGCTATTTTAATGCCCACGCTAAATCCTGAACTCTCTGTGGTTGTCAATGATATTTGGTTAGTGATATCTAGTTTTCACTGTCTCAACAACTTTAGTGCATTCTACCCATCAATTTAAAGTTTCATTAAATTTGAATAATAAATTTCCATTTTAATGAAATTGCTCTGAATGCTCTGTATTTATCGATTTCTTGGACTTGAATTAAATAATTTTGTGTGTGATTTATCAATTTATTGACTTGCATTATAAAGAAATTTTGGTTCAAGCCTCTGTACTTTGGCCTATTGACGTGGCTGATGAGAGGAAGACCATATGCATATGCTACACCCAGCGACTGGTCTAAGGATTTCAGTAAATTTGGTCTCGGGATTCTAAGAATGGCCCGAAGGACTTCAACCCTCCAGTCATGCGAAAGAGCTATCTGAAGCTTCCATTAAGGAAGCGCCTTCTTCGTAATGGGAAAAGCATTGGCACAGGATATTGTGACGATCACCTTCTCCTCTTGTGCCTCAACTTCAAGTTCGAATCTCAGAATATGGAGTAGAAAGGATTCGTGGCAGGTGTGACTAGAAAAATGCTTTAGTAATTGGTGCTATGACTGGAGCAGCCATGTCTTTCAGTGATAATCATTACAATAGAGACAAGATGATAAAGGATGCCATTACAGGAGGAGCCATAGCCACTGCTGCCGAATTCATAAGATATCTCAAGCCAAGGTTTTGGTCAAGATGTTTATGTTTGGGATGAGGGAACCTATGCGTTGTTTTCGTAGCTGATATATGCGTTGTTTTTTAAATATTGTTTTTGGCATATCATTGTGCTCGGCTTGGTAGAAACTTTAGATTAGCAATGGCTTCTTCCCTTGAAAGCTTCGCTAGTTGTGCATATTGAGCCTTTAGTTCCGTTGTGTAGAGAAAGGCGAACAAGGCAACTGCAGTCAAGTCAACACCCAACCCCTTGAGGATCTTTGGAGCTAGATCTACATTTGAAGCATTTCTCAGTGCAACAATCAAGCGAGTTATGACAATCAAGCCCCCAAGACCACCACTTGTTATAAATGCAAGATAGAAAAACATCCAGATAGTTCGGAAAGGAGAAAGGACTTCACTTCTTATCTTTGTTGCGGTACTAATTTTAGCAGTAGATCGATTTCCAGGATTAGCAGAACAATGGACAACAACATCTCCATGCGTTCCATGGCCTTTACTTTGAAGAGGAAATCACTTTAGCAGCCCGAAATGACATGGGCTCGATCCACATAGCTTCTTACTTTGCCCAATAAGAGGATTCTGTCTTATTGTTGAAGGAAAATACATGTTAAAATGCAAGCAAGTAGTGCTAATGTAGCAGGAGCTTACGAGCCGTCTTATTTTTGAATTAAGAAAATGTGGTAAGTTGGCATGTGAAATTTGGTGTACTTTTCTTCTTGGTATATCAATGTTGGTATTGGCCCTCACCTAGGACATTGCTGCTCTCATTCCTGAGGTAAATGGAATGATAGGGAGGAGATGGGAAAAATGAAGATCCCTCCACTCTTTAATTGATGATTCTATATGGTGCTCATTTATGTCTACACTTATTGTTAAATGCATGCAGTTGATGTTCCTTTCTATTCAACAAAAGGTATATCTATTTCTCAAGGGAGTAAATGAAGAGTAAGTTATTTCTAATTTCTAGCCTTGGTCATTTGATGTCAAACTTCATGATATCGAGAAAAAAAAAATTATCACTATTTGGCCTCTTAGATCTCGAGCAAGCTAATTCATTGCTGGCTGTTGAGCTAAAGATCAATAGTTTCATTTTGTGGAGAGAAGATGATTATTTTCTGTAAGGGCTAAGAGAGATGTCCTCCTAAATGTGCTAAGTTTTCACGTGTCTTTTTGAGTGCTTCTATTCACTACAGTCTTGCTTATTTTATATGAAGAAAATGATGATGTTGTAAGCACTTGTTTTGGAAAATCTTGTAACAAAGTTTCACCCCAGGGTTTTGAGGTTGTTCCACATGCTATCATCAATGGTTACAAGAATATATTAGCAGCAACCATTGAACTTGACTATTCTTTTCCACTGGCCAAGAAAGTGAAGGAGTATTTGAAGGATCCAAACAAGTTGTAGTTGCTGCTGCCCAGTTGTGGTATTGTACTTAAAATTCATTATAGTTTATGTCTACATATATATGCATTGATTCCTTGATTCATTTACTGCACATTTATAAAGGATATTGTTGTGTACTGTGAGTGGGTATTACTTTTCTACATTGAGTAGTAGTTGTGATCAATTTTTATGGTGTAAATCAGACATTGAAGAAAAAATGGCCAGAATCAGTGAAGTATTAGAGTTCCTTAAAACTCTAATATTGTCTACTACTCATGATACATTAAAATTCAGCAAAGTTTCTCTCACAAACATTCAGGTCTGTCTACAAAATGCACAAGAGAAAATTGATTTTTTTGCAACTAGAATCTCAACGACAACAAGAAGAATTAAAATAGAGGAGTCATTCTAAACATGTTTCTGTTCAGAACATTGAGACTGCAACCCATCAGAAGCAAGTCAATAATGTTACAGTTGGTTCAGATTTAGTACCCAATAAAGCAACAGTTGTACATGCATATGCAGAAACTCATCCTGCACTTCCCAAGCCCATCATTAGACCTTGGGAACAACTTATCCACAACAAGCACAGAACTAGTCTTGGATATGATAAGTACTTGTCCTTTCATATTCCAGGCTACTCAAAGCCCATTCAATTTTAGAGTGCTGGATTCCTTCATGACAATTCACATCCAGCTGTTCTAGATTTTTCCGCTCTTCCACAACAACAACAACAACATATCGTGAAATGCCAACACTATGACCAAGTTGGCCATTTGAAAGATCATTGTTTTGATCTTCATCTATGTAAGCATTATCATAAAACCACCCATTCTTCACACAAATGCTTCAGAAACAAACGTCCTGCAAGAACAAAGATTCATCTTGGATGGATTGCTTCTCAGCAATGGGCATCAACAGCTAAGAAGATATTCCAATCACATGTTAGAACTTGTTCCAGAGTATTGAATAGTCTTGCAATTGAGTTTTCTCCATCATCTCACCTTGTATATGACAGGGGGGAAATGATGGTCATCTACAAGCTTCAAAGCCACATCAAGTGAGCCTAAGCCACAACCTGTCACACCAGATTCAGAGTTGTAGCCAGAAACAAAGATGCCCCTGAGCATGCCTTCAATTGGTAATCTGGGACACTTCCTTTAGCAGACGACGTCAGCTTCTTGCCAGTTTCGGAAGAATTCTAGGAATAGAATTTAGAACATTTGCTCTAGCAGAAGTCTTCACCTTCTTGCCAGTTTTGGAAGAGTTCTAGGAATTGCATTAAGCATTTCAGATTTGTTGGTCACCCTTAAACCATCACAGGTTGAGACTTCCATTTTTAGGTTGAAGTTCTCCCTTTTATGTGGGGTGAGACCTCCCTTTCATGGTTGAAGGTTTCCCTCTTCAAACCAATAGGAGCACTTCCTCTAGTAGAAGACTTCAACATCTTGCCAATTTTGGAAGAGTTCCAGGAATTGCACTAAGCATTCTAGTGTTGGTGGTCATCCTTAAACCACCGCCCTTTATACCAACATTTCAGAGAGTATATTCAGACTAGTGCTACCATACATTTTTGCACATATTGTATTACAGCTCTCTTCTTTGACTCATACATAACCCTTCAGATTAAGGGGGGGAATGTTGGACACCTAATCCTCAATTTATTAGTGTGGAAGCCAAATAGACAAAAGGAGTTCAAGAGACCTTGGGATGTGAAACCCAACGGTCAAACCATGTACTATAAATGTATATCTCTTGTTAATAACAATGAATTCTCATGTTTTGTCCTTCAGATTCTCTTGTTTCCCATGTGTGTTTAACACTTTGTCCGACATACCCGTCATCTTCTTTGTGTTTCTACTCAATCAAAGATATAGATATTTCTATATAATGCATCTTCCACAACTGGTAGTTTTGGTCATTAAATTTCTCAACGCTAGACTTACCATCTTCTGCCATTACTCCCACTCAAACCCAGAACCCTTCTCTCCTATGAGTTTATCAACCAAATAATCATTCGGCTCTGATACTAGTTGTCACAAAATAATTAACATAGCAATGAAATATACAAAATATTATGGAAATAGAAATACAAAAATTCATAGAATAAGAGAGACATAGATATACATGGTTCACCCAATTTGGGCTACATCCATGGAGAAACAACCAGTCCTTATTTTTATATTATCCAACAAAATTAAGAGATACAACCTATAACAGATCTACTATAATTTCCTCTTCACTCTCTGATAATTGTTCTTAGGGCTATATTGTTCTTTTCTTTGATAATTGCATTTCTTCATTAACATATTAAATTCACCCCATAACATCATAAAATTATTTAGATTTACATTATTCAACAACATATGAAACTATGTTTAAAGAAAAATATCATCATAATCAATGCATTAGAACATAAAGGAACAATAGAAGAAAATCATTCACACATAGAAACACCAGGATTGGTCGGAGACTAGGGAAAAACCCACTACGGGGAAAACCCTTTCAAATTATTCTTCTTATTAGATCGTCATTGAAATATTCAGTAAATGAGAGTACAATAATCCATATATTCAACCATAAACCTATCTAGAAATAATCAACTAAACAATATCCATAAAATGAACCCATCAATGCTTATACTCAAAACCCTGATTCAGAAGCCTATAATGAACTGTCACTATCTACGATCAACTGCCAAACCCTATGGTCAATGAGTGAAAACTTTGGAACAATGAAAAACCAACATTTAGGTCTCAGTTGCAGGGAGGAGGAGTCATGCGTATGATTGGAAAGCTCCAGTCACTCCTTTGAGCCTGTAATCAAGTGACTGTGGTTGAATTTAGCCTTTGGAGAGCCTGTAATTGTGATTATGAAACCCTAGATTCTAGTCACATGGAGGATGAGTTGTGCGTGCAATTGAGATGCTTTGGTTGCATGGATGAATTGGTTAGTGAGCAACTGTGGCTTATTTTTTCATGTGCCATGCCTACAACTAAGGCCCAAAACCCTAAAGTAGAGGTGTGAGCTTCAGACCGTGCACTTTCATCTTTGAGTGAACACATTCTTCTACGAACATGCCTTAGACCCGTGCGAGCCAAAACCAAGAAAGAGAATAGAAGAATGCATCATGATGATGTCCAAATGAGGTAGATATTAGAAAATTATATATTACAGAGCAATAGAACGCATAAAATATTGCAAAAATATAAACTTAGAAAAAACATAAAACAAGAGAGACACAAATAAACATGGTTCACCCAATTTGGGCTACATGCATGGAGAAACAACCAATCATTCCTTTTATATTATCCAACAAAATGAAGAGATACAACCTACAACAGATCTGTTGTAATTCCCTCTTTTCTCTCACACAATCTCCTCTCTCTTTCTCACTCAGAATACACATCTACATAGCCAGAATACAATTCCCTCATATATAGTGAGGGGTTTCCTTCTGGGGAAACAAAACCTAAATTAAACATAACTTCTACTGTCAGATTTCTGCCTAATGAACAACCTAGATTTTCTACAGAATTACAACATTTTATGAGGTAATTTTACATCTATTTTTAGCTTTGACAGTGCTGCCCCAAATCCCTTGCCATGGGGGCTCTAAAGAATCATCATCGCCCCCCCTGGACCCCCTGGAAGCGCGCAGAAATGGGCGACATTGCTCAAACATGAGGGAAGGATTAGCTCAGTGTCCTCGATCAACGATGCTCTCTATAGATCAACAACATATCATCGTACTCATATCTGGTAACCATCATGTCCCAATAGTAGCTATCACATGTTCATACAAGACATCAAATAAAATATAATATTAGAAAAAAAATATAAATATCACAAAAAGGATACCATAGTCATCCTCCCTCTCATGGAGGTACAAGCCTAAGCTTCTCTTGTAGAGCAACATTGTCTCAATACATGAAGGCATCTTAGTCTCAACTATATACAAGATTTTCTACCAATCAGATTCTAGTCATTATTATTGTAATTTATCCCTTTCATATCCAGAAATTTTTTAAACGACCCTCCACAAGGCTTCTTCATATTGCCTCATAATTAGCCATGCTAGCAACATCATACTCAACCTTGGTTGCGCTATGAATCTCTCATCCAAGTTATCATGGTAACACCCATATGCACTCATCAATAATAATCTGAAACATCATTAGTACATCCATGCAATCACATATTGTAGGATGAATATCTCAGAGCAAATAAATGATCGTGCCATGAAAATATCTCAAAGGTTGCTTGGTGGTAACTCAATGTGTATGAAGAATATTAATTATGAATTCACTCAGTTTCTAATGTATATGGACAAGTGTCCACATGGAACATTAGTGATTCACTTAAGAGTCGGTTACCAAGTCAGGTTCAACTATATCTCTTCATAACTTCTTTAAATTTGATCCGAGTGTCCAAGGATTTTCATTTCCACTTTCCAAAAACTCTTCAATAGCTTCATGATATAGATTTTGTATTTCAAACTTTAAAAATCAATTCATCATGCCATGATTCATTATTTTCTGCTTCAGAAGTCGTCTCCCTCTTACTTTGACCATCATAGGCTCATTACATGTCAAGAGTCGATCATTAGTATATATAAAAACAAAAATTAAATACATACCTTGGACCCCTTTCGAAGTATAGGTTTGAATCGACACATCGTCTTGGCTTCACCAGGTAATTGTCAATATGGACATACCCAATTTGAGGAGATTTCTTCATACAATTCTTTCTGCAAAAATAATAATTTACCAAACCAATATGCTCAGCTTTACATAAGTCAATATTGTGCAATCAAATTATCTAAGTCAACTTATCAAATTTTAGATGCTAAATTAGAACTAATATCAAATTCATTAATATCATCGTAACAAATTCTTTGGACCAAGTGACAGGTAGAGCTCACATCCAAATATCAAGTTATGACTTTATATATTATCATTCCAACAAGTTTCTATCTACTAATAAATATGAATCCAAACTTCATCAAGTCATCCTCATGATAATAATATAAGTCACTAGATGCAAATACATACACCAAGAATAAGGCATGCATGTTCCAGCCATTTATTATGAGTTTATTTCATATTGAATCATAAATATCAATACTTCAAACATTGTGTCAAAGATAATGATGTCAACACATAATACCAATATAAGTCACTAAAATTCAGTATTCCCATAAAACATTATTATTAAGGGAAATTATCAGTTGTCAAATCAAATCATTAGTCATCAACTAAAATCCGAAACAGCGAAATTTATAGCCCAAAACATATATCAATCATGAATTCAAAGTTCTAATTCATTATCAAGCATCATATCAAAACTCTAGACATTGCTTATCTATATCATTCAACCAAATCTAGTCAAACCCTTTCAATTATTGTCAAATATTGTCATACACAAGCCTTAATGCTGAAATAATAATGACATATTGATATGCATATCTTGGTCATATACAAACACAAGTTTAGTCAACATATTCACATTATAGTAAGTCCAATATTCAAACTTCCCTACTCATAAGACTTGTTGTTTGCTCCATGTTTGTAGGAATGACATCCTTAAGGTAAACTTCTGATTTTATGCACAAACCTTCACTTTTGTTACCTAGAGGAATAATCACACCCATAGGCCTTCCTCTGTGTGGTTGGGAGGCTACAATCACACCCTTGGGATTGCTTCCATGTGACTGAGTCTTAAAGTAAGGGAAAATTCTCTCTTCTCACATCAATTTTTTTTGCAAACCCATAATATCAGATATTTGTCCATTCATTCCCATCAATCATATTTAAATAGTAAAACTCCTCTATACATATCATCCAAATGATAATAGGAGTAGGTATCTTATGGAGATATTATCCTTGTGAATGAGAAGCCATTTCATTCATCTTCATTCAATTCATCAACCTGTCTATAATATTATCATGCATCAGCATATCTATTAGATCATAAAGTCAGACTATTTATCATGGTCATATGTTAGCATTATTTACTTTTCGATTACATCATGACGTCAATATTTCATCAAGGGTTAGTTTCTTATAGCTAATAGGAGCATACTTCAAGAATCATGCTCATACCATTACATAACTCAATCCATCAAGTTGGGCATTTAATTTCACCATATTTCATAATTACTAATTTAATTAAAACTTAACCAAGGTCAACAAGAAGATCATGAATATAAAGCTCAATGTTGCACCTCTATGAATATAAAAATCAATGAACTATCCATCTTTATGAAATTCATCATGTCTATAATGAGAGATGCATGCCAAATATAAAGTATACCAATATATCAAAAATCAATGTAGCCTTACCATGACTAGAATGTAAGATACATCTCATCATAAGCACCACGAATCAAGCTTACTTTCATGAGCCATTTGTAAAGGGGATATTCTCATCAAACCTTAGGGCTTACCTTGCCATCAATATTGTAGCTGAAACATAACATTGAAACAATATATGCATACCTTGTAGTATTCAAATACCTATGCACCTTCTTATTTTGCATAGGTAGCTTGTAGCACTTTGTTACCTTTACTAGCTCCTCTCTTCCTGCACTAGCCATGATCCTCAATAAGGATCCACTTATCACAACTCATCAAGAGGTTCAAAGCATCCAAATATCCAAATATGCATGCAATAAGTATAGGTAATAATCAAAATAATAATAATATCTATAAGTCTAAACAAAAGTAAAGACATAAAGGAGCATCATAAATCAAAAAATACTTATTTTCAATAAGAGGTGATCATCTCCCATCACTATTCATTGTCCATATTATAATTTTTCTTTAAATATTTCATTTGAAACCACGCCTAATAAATTCTACCACATCTAGGGCTTCATCAAATTTGTCACAAGTGCTTAAGCAACTTCACATTGACCATGATAAGGTTTCTAGATTTCATATCTCAAATATTTTCCATAAACCAATGTTTCTTTCAAAGACTAACCTCATAGTATCCTTTAAACCCTAATAACCAAATTACCTAGGGTTTCCTTAAAACCCTAGAATTCTATTAGGTTTCCTCCATCCTCTCTTCCATCAATGGTGTCATCATTGGGGTGATCTTCATGACTTTTTGTCAGCCCAACTCTGATACCATGTTAATTTATCTTAGGGCTATATTGTTCTTTTCTTTGATAATTACATTTCTTCATCAACACATTATATTAACCCCATAACATCATAACAATATTAATATTTAAATTATTCAATAACATATGCAACTATGTAGAAATAACAATATCATCACCATCAATGCATTCACACATAGATACACCAAGATTGGTCAAAAACCAAAGAAAAACCCACTATGGGGAAAACCCTTTCAAATTATTCTTCTTATTAGATTGACATTGAATGATTTAGTAAATGAGAGTACAACAATCCATATCTTCAAACATAAACATATCCATAAATAATCAACTAAACAATATCCATAAAATGAACCCATCAATTCTTATACTCAAAACCTTGATTTAGAAGCTTGTAAGGAACTATCACTATATGCAGTCAACTACCGAACCCTGCGGTCAACGAGTGAAAATTTGGACAACTTAAAAACCAAAATTTAGGTCTTGGTCACATGGAGGAGGAGTCATGCGTGTGACTGGAAAGGTCCAGCCAATCCTTTGAGCCTATAAGCCAACGAATTTGGTCAAATTCAGCCTTTTGAGGGCCTGTGATTGTGATTCAGAAACCCTAAATACCAGTCGCATGGAGGACTTGTTGTGCGTGTGATTGAGATGCTTTGGTTGCATAGATGGTTTGGTTAGCAAGAAACTATGGTTGAGTTATTCCTATGTCGTGCATGCCACAGTAGCCCAAAACCCTAAAATAGAATTGTGAGCTTCAGATGTTGAAATTTAATCTTCGAGCAAGCCCATTCCTCTGTGAACATGCCTCAGACCTGTGCAAGCCAAAAATAAGAAAGAGAATAGAATAATGTCTCATGATGATATCCAAATGAGGTAGAGGTCACTTGTATTTATAGCCTTCCAAGGGTTTCCACCTTGTTTTAGGGTCGATCTGATCAAATATGCATATGTGGGCTCATAATTCAAAAACACACTTTCCCTTGTGTAAATTAGATGATATTTAAGTCAATTTTGGTCCTCTCAAAAAGAGGAATTTAATGCAATCATCATCTCCATCAAATGAGCCATCCAAAGTGGAATTTTACCATAGTTTCATATTTTAAACTCTCCCATATGCCCCTCTCTCTTTCTCACTTAGAATAATAATCCCCAACCGCAATACAATTCCCTCATATAAACCAAGGGTTGCCCTTTAGGGAAAAAACCTCTAAATTAACATAACTTCTACAGTCAAATAATTTTCGTAATGAATGACCAAGATTCACTACAGAACTACAATATTTTACAAGGTAATTTTTCATCTCTTTTTAGCTTTGGGGCGCTTCCCTCAACCCTTGCCGGAGGGGGGCCTCCAAACATGAGTTGCCCCCCCGGCTCCCCCGAAGCTCTAGTTGGGGGTGGTGGGGGGGGGGGGTGGGGTGTGGGGGGCTAGGGAATTCCCACACACCCCCCATCAGGGATTGGGATCCAAACATGGCTGAAACAATACCTCTCAATCACGAAGATAATCAAGCTCCACAACCAATAATACTTGTTATAATTATGACTTGGTTTTATAAATTCATAAATATTCTCTCCATATAATTGCTAATTAAATTTTCTTTACATAGTTTTTATATGATAAAAACACTGATCTACCTTGATGATGAGCCACGATGGATGGCTCGAAACGTCGATACAAACAATCATGGGTGCGAGAACTCCAGAACAAAACAACACACAAAGCACTAATGTAGAAGCCTTAAACAATAAAATAGTAATTATTTGATAATAAAATTTGATAAAATATAGTTATTAATAATAATTTTTTATTAATTTTTTTTTTTATAATATTATATGATTAATTAATATTAAGCACTTTCTCCCCACTGGGGTAATGATCAAGGGAGGTATTGTGGTAGATGGGAAGGATTATCACCCACATGGATATCTTAATGCATAAACATGTTGGTGCAAAAGATTTGGGAAGTTGTCTAATGAATGTTCTCGAGACAGTGGAAGGAATATTAAGGAGGTTTTTGTAATGCCTCCTCCCAAATTTACCCACTTTTACAAGCTCGTCAGGGTAAACATGAGTTGAGTGTTAGTATGATATGAATTAACCTCCAAGTTATAGTTATGGAAGTGGGGCCTACAAAACTACAACAAAATGACATCCCTGAGAGACTACAGATCACTTAGGAGCCTAATAACCACCTAAGGTGATCAATCCCTGAGTTGGAACTCTTTTTCACAAGGTTTACACCCCAACTTCACCTTTGGCACATTTTGTGTGTGGTTATGAGACTCCAACAACACCCATAAACTTGCTTGTGTGTGGTTATAGCCCAAAATTCCTTGTTCTATTCATGCAGATGCAAGATCTATGCCACTCTTTCAGGCTAGCCTCAAGACCACTACCTAGAGCTACTTGTAACTTTCTAGAATCATGAAAATGACGATAACAATGGTAAACAATCAAAACTTGAACATGATGATCTGAACCAGTATATGCCTAATACAAGATATACATTTTGTCCAATATATGATGAATATATACGTTACAGGTCATGAATGCATATCTTATCATAAAATTCTAAACTTCATCTAAAAATCACCAAGAAGTATCTATGCCCTCTCTAGTTAGTTGCAACAACACTTTTTCATCCATGCATTCATTAGCCATCCAATAAATTATTAAATCATGAACAAGATCCATAACTAGAGCACATAATAGAACCATGCATATAACCAACATATAACCAGAACAAAGACTATGAAAAATCAACTATAAGATCACCATAATAACCAATGCAAGTGGTCATATATCACAATAAGAAAATAGTTCATATTAACATATGAAAATCTGAACCAAGTCAAGGACTTCCACATACCACCTGACCATAGATTGGGCTAAACCAAATCTCTCTTTCATCCAACCACCCCCGCACCATATTCCAAGCATGAATGTGGAATCATAAAGATTAAACCAAAAAGAAACGAATCATGGGTTCAAGAGGCCAAAGCACCTCAACCCTTAACTAGAGTGATATCACCTCTATAGTCCATAAATCACTAACATCAACTAGATTGGTATCTACCCAAGCTATCTATGGCTCTATGGACTAGTAACTCAACCCATAACCTCTAGGGAATCCAAATTGTTTCAGGGCTCAAGAGAATTTGTCCCAACCCACATGCTCTAATGATTAGTAACTCAACCCACAACCTCCAGGGAACCCAAGTTGTTTCATGGCTCCAAAGAATTTGTTCCAACCCACGGCCATAGGAAACTAGAAAACCAATAAAAAGCCCAAATGGGGAACCCACTACACCAAGGATATCCAAGAAATGACAAGGCAAGGTTGAAACCATTGTCAATCTAGGAAACTCTCTATGCATATGTGTTGACGATGTTGGGCCCTCCAACATGTCATGGGATCTCCCTAGAAAGAAGTCCCAATTAGACCTCAAACCATTTGGTGTAGGAGTCCTAGCAGTGGGTCATATGGTAATTCCTTAACTGCAGTTTCACACAGAGGCAAGTAAGATGCCCCTGTTGGTAGCAAGGGTGTGAGAGCTGCAGTAACGCAAGGAAGGTGCATGAGAGGTTCTAACACACTGAGGGTGAGGTGAGTGCACCCCTTGGAAATTTGTAATAGTACTCAACTTGAAAGGGAACACATGAGAAAAGATGCATCACAAGACAAAAAGCAAGATAATGAGAAATCCAAAGTGATGGTTAAACCAACAACATGTCTGCAACAAGATTCATATAATTGCATACAAAATAGTTCATACACAAATGCGTAAGTTAAATAACATACATTGCTAAAGCGACTAGAATAGTCTAACTACAATAACAATGTATGCATGAAAATGTGTTGGCTATTTTATAATAAGAAGTGTAAGTTCCAGTCATACAATACATCCATGTCCAACCACTAGTTCCGATAGTGGAACGTTACAGCCATAACCGCCTACTCCTCCAAAGAGATATACTAGCTTTGCATAGTGGAGAAGCCAAGGTGCATTACAATATTGTTTAAGCTTTCTCTAAGATACTCCTATCGAAGCTTGGCTGACCAAAAGCCTTTACAATGAGTTATGAGGGACTATTTATAGCAAAGTGTGGGGTGGCCCTTGACATTCTCCTTTGTGACAGTTCATCTACCCTCATGACTCTTCATCTACTCTATGACTGTTACATCCAACTATCGACACTTGTACTTACACTTGACAAGACGTTACATTACAATGCACATGTACCCATGTGAGACAAAATGGCTTGAGAAAGCCATGCAAGACATCACTATGACTCGAAAAACTGCGGGAAGTCCAACTCTTCAACATCCTCGCGATGATCGATAGTAGTGAATTGATGCCAAGATTGGTAGTCCATGACGGTGCCCATATACTCAAAGGTGACATATTTCTGGAACCTTACTCTTGCCTCCATATCATCCAGATACACTTCTTGGGCTCCTCTGTCCAACTCGTCTGATATCATGTGCATCATTGTCTTCGGCACGATTAGACCAGAAACATACTTGTGCATGGTGTCTGCACTGATTGACAAGTATGGTATGGTGGCTATGCACATCAACTCATCAAAGTATGAGTCAAGCTCTAGCCAGACCTATGCCTTTGTCTTCACTTGGGTGAGAGTCCTAATAGATGGGATCACATGTGCACACACCACAACATCCATACTCTTAAATACACATGCATGGGAAGCATGTAGACTAGTGATCAGCTATAGGAGCTCTTCATAGTTTTGAATCTGACTTTGGATGCATGCCTTCAACTTGACTGCTCTGGGCTTCATCATCTTAGGAAAGTGAAGCGGGGCTCCCTTGTATCTCATCATCCATGTTTTCCTGTAATCAATAGCAACATGTATGTTCGAAAAGATACATGCTCTTCTAGCACATCAGTACTATCATTTATGGAGATGGACAACTGCCTTATGCATAGTACCAAACTTGGAATGCAACACCCACATGAGTGTGTCAAGGGACAATACTTCATCCACTATTTCCTTCTTCAATTCTACTTGGGTGGATGTTGTAACCAATTCTCATCCTTGCTTGGCCATCTATAGCTCCTTCGCCATTCGCTCATTCTTAGCTATAAGAAAGTGAACACTCGAGCTAGTGGCTTTGACATATGCTCTGGCAGCATTGACCAATACTGCTATATGTTTGTGCATGTCAAACATGATCACTCATTCCTCATACTATGCAAGAGACGTATGATCTTTCAGATTCGACACTCTACGAGATTGTAAAACTCTATGTTGAGACTCGTCGAATGAGATGTTTTTCATCTCTCCTTCTGGCTGATCTCCAAGGATCTTAGTGTCTCCTTGGTCACTTGGGACTTTCTAGTCTTCAGAATGTGGTGAAGTTGGTGGGTCAACTTCTTGGTGGTGAGGCATAAGGTTGATGTCTTGCTCTAACTCTTGTCACTCCATGTTCGTATCCATTTGTTCTATCTCCTGAGCGAAGTCCTTCTCCTACGATGGCTCACCTTATTTGCCCGATGCCAGTTGTTCTAATGAGTCCACTACATGTACAGGTGATGTTTCATCTGTCTACACAAGTTGCACCCCTTGTTGTACTTTTTCTTGTTGCGCTTCCTTCTCGTGTCTGCACAACTCGTGTTCCTTCTAGAGTTGCTCCTTCAACTCATGCAACTCCTTCTTTACTTCCTCCATTATCAGTTTATCTCTTTGCTTTGCATGTTTCACTTGTCACATTGTTGCCTCTTTTCCTCTATAGCCATAGCTCCTTTCTCCACAAATGGATCTGCTCAAAACTTATAGCTTTTCTCTTCCTCCATGCAATTGACAATCTTCCTCTTGCCCTTGTCATGCAATGGTATTTTCACCTCTACTATTGCTGCTTCTGGTGCTCTCTGGGATGTTGCTTCAAATTGCTTCACTAACCATTCCACAATGAAGTTGAATGGTTCATTGAGTCTAGAGGAGTTGTAACAATATCTCCATGGGTCCTCCTCTGTCCAATGACATGCCCCATGGATCCAGTTGATCTCTACTCTCACGCAGTGATCTTTCAAAAGACAATGTGGGTCATACAGATTCTAACTTCGGAGTTCAAATGGATACTTCTTCATCTACTCTTCTTTGACATCCACATGCTTGAAACTCCAAATCTCGTATAACCTAATGCGCAAAGAAGAATGGGCTAAGGTGCATTCTTCTTTCGGTGCAACCTAGCTGTCAATCCTATTGAGATGTGATATGTTGCTTCCTACATGGCGAACATGTCCAATCAAAAATTAGGTAGAACATGTGTAGGCTTCTTTGCGTTGTACATCTGTATTAAGGTGCCAAACAGTGAGGCATATCAATCAGCTATGTCTATCAATGCCTCCATTGTTTCCTTTGACATGGAGGGTGGATCCTATTCGAATATGATCTTGTAAACTGGGGTGACAAACTAATTGGATAGCCATGTGATAGCTCTTCTTAAGCTGCATTTGGACGACATCTTACGATAAGTGTTCACAACAGTCTCCACCGGTGTCCATGCCCACTTCAAGCCCAGGAACCCCTTTCAGGCATAGATTGCATCCAAGATGTAGGTAGACATGTAGATCTCTGCTTGTATATCTTTGGGCAGCTGTCGAGCCCTTGCTACCTATTCCTTCAGCTAATGAGTCAACATGCTAGACCAGTTACATGATTTTCCCTCTCTAGCCAGTTGGTCCAGCGCAATCACCCAACTCTGTGGGAAGGTTTCTATGCTTTCTTGGCCATACAGTCGACATGAAAAGATGACCAAGTATTGATATGCCTTTTGTAGTATCTTCATCTTGTAGACTTGGTTGGGCGTCATCCTGAATTTAGCTGGCTCCTTCACCCAGTTCTTCAAAATGCCTCTAGAGTTGGAATTACTATTTGGTATGTTGAGGGGAGTCTCCATGATGGTCAGGGCTCTGACATCTGATACATCTCATCATAATCATTTTCCCTAAAGGTAGCAATCTTCATCCCACTGACAATGTTCAATGTCATCATCTCGAGATCAGTGTGAGAGATGATCCAATATATCATGTCCACGCATGGGAGCACGAGATACTTGCATGCAATCGAGTACACGATGGACTTGTGGATGTTCACATAGGCTTGGTGATCTTCAAGGTCTTCCCCAAATGTGACTGCAAATGCATCAATGACCTCTTTCCATATCAACTTGATGTCCTTGTCTATAATCAATTTGGTATCTTCATAGATCGGCAGACTTGTAGACACTCACTCAACTACTGCTCCAGTTGCACTTCCGTCAATTCCCTTTGATCTTGCTCTCTTGGAGGCCATTGATCCTAAACTGAAAAGAGGTAGACAAACACCTACAAGATCTGGAGATAAAGCGACATGAATGGAAAGAAATATGTCAGCAACAACCAAAGAAAACTTGAGGAATGACATGAAACATACCTAGGGATTGACTCAAAAGGATTGCGCAATTTATTCTTGGAGGTTGGCTGACTTTCTGCCAGAGCTGTGCAAAAGGCAGTCTTGGCTATGTAGGGAGGCTAAATAGTTGTTGGATTTGTACAATGCGTAATCCTGGCTAGCCTGCTGGTTGCTGGAATTGCACAATGCACAATTTCAGCTGGCAGTGGTTGTAGGCCCAGTGACTGCATTGCCTAATTTTATGGGCCAACAATCACTATCCCTCAGAATTGCACAAAGCAAGATTGGAGGGGAGCTCTTGGGCATAAATGCGCATTTCCTGAGAGGAAGACAAAGCCTTCCCTCTCAAGATTGCGCAATCTTGTCTTGGTGACTAAAGCTGCCCAGACCCACTGATGGGAAACTTTAAGAAAATGTGAAAGTGAATGCATGGTGATACTAAGTGTAAGTAGAAGAAAATAATCATGCATGCAAACAATGAATGGTAGATTCAGAGAAAGGAAAAGCATGCATGTGGGTGAAGCGAATTGACGACCGTTTGTGCAAAACAGTTTCATGAATGCAACAACAGTGAGATGCTAATGAAAACTGAAATGGTGCTAGTACAAGCTAGTATGCATGTAAATGATAGCAAGCATTCACATAAATCAAGCAAAAAACACTCACACAAGTGAAAACACAAAAAGTGACAGAAATGTTGCAAAAGACAAGTTAAGACCACTTACCCGTGAATAGCTGAGTTGGATGTGTCGGAGAGTCCTAGATGTGCTGTTGTTAGGCCCCTATAATACTAGTGATTCCCCCATTACTATTGTCATTGTATCCCTTATTGTTATTATTGTGCCCCTATTGTCCCCATATTGTTATTAGTATGCCCCATAGAAACCCATTATTGTTATTTTTGTGCCCTTATGTTATTATTGTTTTGTCGACTTGATTATATTATGACCCCTTAGACTCCTATATATAGAATGGAGGTTTAGTCATTTGTATCATCCAAGAATTGCTCATTTTTGTAATGTAAAGGAGGTTTCCCCCTCGAAGACGCTGAATTATAAAGCATTGATCTATCTTTTTGTGAGTTGGTTTCCTAAAATTTTGTTTTAGAGCTTTGGATTCTAGGGTTTCATTGCTCCAAGCATATCATTGTGACATTTTTTCTATAACGTTCTTTTTGTGACATTTCAGAAGTTAAAAAAACACCCATTTGAGCCAAAATCATTCTGAACGTTGGGTCTAAATTTCAGAGCTTGTAGCACTATATTTAGGGAGATATGATCTGAGGAAGTTAGGGTTTTGCAAACTCTCGAATTATATTCCAAGCAAGTGACCTAGGGAAAATTGTCATAACTTTTGTTTTGAGCATCATATTTAAATTTTGTAAAAAGCCTCAGAAATAGAACGAACTGTAGTTTTCTGTGTATGATTTTTAGATACTAAGGTCGAAATAGTGACATGTGGCACGTTGTACAAGTTCGCTCTACTGAACTAGTCTATAATTAGGTCACCATGGGATATTTGGCATAACTCTTCCTTGGAGAATCCAATCTTGATCAGACTTGCAGGGTTAGAAAGAGGACTCAAAGGGCTACTGTAAGACGTTATTTTAGATATTCAAGATCCACAGTGACAGAGATACAAGAGATTAAATATCGAGCGCTTACAAAGTGAAAAATAGATATGTAATTTGTTTTAAATTTTGCATGAGATTGGTTTAAAATTTAGTTTGAAGGAATTCAAAGTGAATAGTGAAGAATTATTAGCATTAATTAATGCCCCAAAGAAAGAAAATCGAAACACCTAGTAAGCAACATAAATGTACTAGCATGACTCATGAAGAAGAGGAAGAAATGCAACATGATATATCAAAATTACAAGACCAAGTACAACAAATTTGACTCTCACTAAAGGTAAATGAGACCAAGATGAATGGCATGGAAGCTAATATGAATGGAATGCAAGTTAAGATGGATGGCGTGGAAGCTAATATGAATGGCATGCAAGTTAAGATGGATGGTGTGGAAGTTAAGATGAATGGCATAGTTGCTAAGATGAATGACATGGATGATAAGATGGAAGAATTGAAGATAAATTTGAATAAGTTGCTACAATAAATGGTCACTAATGGTGAAAGAGTAGTAAAGGAAACTCATGATGAGAACAAAAGAAATGTTAGTCATGATTTCATAGACTCTAATGTTGGATTGAAGACCCACCATGTTCCAAAAATTGATATGAGGAAGTTTGCTGGAAAGGATCCCAAAACATGGATACTACAGATGGAGTAATTTTTTGATCTCCATAATGTGAAAAACACACAAAAGGTATGTACTGCAACTTTATATGTGCAACCAAATCAGTTTGTATGGTATCAATGGATTTTCTCTCATAAACAGATTGTCACTTGGGCAATTTTTACGGAAGAAATGATAGCACATTATGAGGATATAAAAAGCAACACCTTTTTTAGCCAATTGATAAATATGAAGCAAAAGGGTTCAATGATGGAGCACATTGAGGACTTCCCAAAATTGAACATAAGGGTAAAATATATTCTAGAGGAGAATAGGATTGATGTGTTCATATGGACTTTAAATGATAATATCCAACATGAGGTTCGCCTTTGGGAGCCTGATCCATTGGAGAAGGAATTCCTTTAGCAAGAAAAATGGAAAGAAAAATTGTGGCAACCAGGAAGCCTACCACTCACAATTATAAAGATGGAAGTGTTGTTTCCCCTAGCCATCCATAAACTACAAGGTTGAAACCACAAAAACTGGAAGAAAAAAGAGCAAAAGGGCTTTCTTACAGTTGTGATAGTAAATACGCTAAAAGTCATGAGTGTGATGAGAAGAAATTATTCTACATAAATTGTGAAGAGGAAGAAAAGGAACAAGAAATGTCAAAAGAAGAGGATATACTCCAAGAAAAAACCCTAGTTAAATAAGAAATGAATCCGACCATATCTTGTAATGAATTGGCTAGAATTACCACTACTCAAACTATGAAGATAGAGGGGCATATCAAGAAGAAAAAGGTAATAGTGTTGATTGATTCAGGAAGTACCCATAATTTTATTCATTGTAAGATAGCAAAGGAATTGAATTGCTTCCTATATCCAACACTAGAGTGTCAAGTGATGATTGCAAGTGGAGGAACCATTAATTGCTCAGGAAAGTGCCATAATATCAAGCTATCCATGGCAGAATATGTATTGAATAACCCAATGCTTTCAATTCCAATGGGTGGTGCTAATGTTGTACTAGGAGTCCAATGGTTATAAACCTTGGGTACAATAGCTTTTACTTTTCAAGAAATTTTCATGAAATTTTGTGTGGAAGGAAAGGAAGTTGAATTAAGGGGTATTGCAATGAAACTTAGAAAGATAATTAGCTCTAACGCTATGACAAATATTTTAAAGAGGGAATAATGAGGTGTAATTGCACAATTATGTTTGGTAGAGGTTCCCACGTCGAAATCATCTATTTCTCCAGATCTCCAAAAGGTCTTGGACAATCATTCCAATGTATTTGAGACTCCCAAAGGTCTCCCACCTATTTGTGATCATGATCATGCTATCCATTTGATTCTAGGAAGTGTTCCTCCAAACATCAGGCCGTACAGATATCCCTGTGCCGAAAAGAGTGAAATTGAACATATGGTTGTAGAAATGCTAGAGGCTGGTATAATTCAACCTAGTCAAAGTTCTTTCTGTGCTCCAGTAGTATTGGTGAACAAGAAGGATGGATCATGGCGCATGTTTCTAGATTATAGGGAGCTCAACAAGCTCACTATTAAAGATAAACTTCCCATTCTTGTCATTGGTGAATTATTGGATGAATTGCATGGATCAATTTACTTTACCGAGTTGGACCTTTCTTCAAGATATCATCAAATCATAATGAAGACTAAAGACATTCTAAAAACAACATTTAGAACTCATGAGGGTCATTATGAATTTTTGGTCATGCCTTTTGGCCTTACCAATGTACCTTCTACATTTCAAGGTTTGATAAATTCCATTCTCAAACCCTTCCTTAGAAAATTTGTGTTAGTATTTTTTGATGACAGACTAATCTACAACAAGTCTTGGAAGGATCATGTTGAACATGTTGATAGGGTACTCAAACTATTGGAGGATAAACAATTATATGCGAAAAGCTCCAAATGTTTCTTTAGAGTACAAGAGGTGGAATATTTGGGTCATATTGTATCTCATGAAGGTGTTAAGGTAGACCATAACAAAATTAAATCCATTAAGGAATGGAAAATCCCCACATCCATAAAGCATCTGTGAGGATTTCTTGCATTGACAGGGTATTATTGTAAGTTTGTTAAGAATTATGGGAGAATAGCAGCACCTCTAACAACATTATTGAAGAAAGATGCATTTCCATGGACTCCAGAAGAAACAAAGGCCTTCAAACATCTTAAAGAGGCAATGTGCCAAGCACCGGTCTTAGCTACACCGAACTTAACAAAAACCTTTATTGTGGAATGTGATGCTTTAGGAAATGGAATTGATGTTGTATTAGTGCAAGATGAAAGACCCGTTTCTTTCGAAAGTCGTCCAATCAAGGGAAAGTATTTACACAAAGATATTTATGAGAAGGAAATGTTGGCAATACTACATGCACTTAAGAAATGGTGACCCTACCTAATGGGAAGACACTTCAAGGTAAAAATGGATCATGATATTTTTAAATAATTTTTAGAACAAAGATTATCCTCTAAAGACAACAAAAATGGGTCACAAAGATATTGGGTTATGACTTTGAAATCATCTACAAAAAAGGGAAGCAAAATGTTGTGGCAGGTGCACTCTCAAGAAAGGATGAGGATGTGGAAGCATTGTTGTGCGCCATTCTATTATCCAACTAGATTGGATAAACGAAGCAAGGGAGGAACGGAAAAATGATGAAGAAGTGTGGGCACTCATTTGAAAGATACAACAAGATCCCAGTATGTCTGATAGTATGCACACCTTTTGTGCATTATCACATCCATTTAAAGCCAATACAGTTTCTATTGCATTTATGGAAACAATTCAAAAGCTACATGGAAACCCAAAGATTATTGTAAGCGACAGAGATCCCATTTTCATTGGAATTTTTTGGACAAAATTATTTTTTTGTCTCGGTACTCAGTTAGCTCATAGCTCATCTTATCATCCTCAATCTTATGGGTAAACTGAGATAGTAAACAAATGTTTGGAAGGATATCTTTGTTTCTTCGTATTTGATAAATAGACACAATGGGTCAAATGGTTGCCTCTGGCTGAATGGTGGTATAACGCTTCCTTCCATGTTGCAACAAAAATGACCCCATTTATGGCACTTTATGGATATCATCCACCATCCTTCACATAATATTTAAGAGAAAATTATAAGGTTCAAGTAGTGGAGCATCACATCGAGCATCAACAACAAGTTCTCCAACTCTTAAAGGATAACCTCACTTTGGTGCATGATAGAATGAAAGAAAATGCATATCAACATCGCAATGAAAGAAGTTTTGATTTAGGTGAATGGGTATTCCTATGGCTACAACCAAATAAAAAAATGTCCCTCAAGCAAGCCAAGAAGGATAATAAATTATCACCAAAGCATTATGTTCTATACAAGGTGTTGCAAAATATTGGTACTATGGAATACAAATTGGAGCTTCCTGCAGCTTCTCGAGTGCACCCAGTTTTCCATGTTTCATGTTTAAAGAAGGTTATAGGTGACAAGCTCCCAATTCAAACGATATTGCCAGAACTTGACAAGGAAGGAAAAATCATATTGGAATCAGAAGTAGTCACAGAAATGAGAACTTGACAGCTACGAAATCGATCAATTTCGGTGTATCTCATCAAGTGGAAGAACTTATCTGTTGAAGATTCCACATGGGAGGATGAGAATTTTATATAGAAGCATCCAGAACTACTCAAGTGTTGAGGACAACATTTTTTATAAGGAGAGGGGCATGTTAGGCCCCTATAATACTAGTGATTCCCCCATTACTATTGTCATTGTATCCCTTATTGTTATTATTGTGCCCCTATTATCCCCATATTGTTATTAGTATGCCCCATAGAATCCCACTATTGTCATTTTTGTGCCCTTATCTTACTACTATTATGTTGGTTTGATTATATTGTGATCCCTTAGACTCCTATTTGTAGAAGGGAGGTTTAGTCATTTGTACCATCCAAGAATTTCTCATTTTTGTAATGTAAAGGAGGTTGCCCCCTCAAAGAGGCTGAACTCTAAGGCATTGATCTATATTTTCTATCTTTTTGTGAGCTAGTTTCCTAACAGTTGTGGGATGTTAGAGCTCCAAGATCAATGTGAAGAAATGAGATTTGAGGTGTCGAATAAATAATTTTGAAGCTCATGATGCATGTGCCACAAATCTAGGAAAAAGCGACACTTGGAGGCAAAATTCTAAAACAATATTGGCATGTAACCTCCAACTACTAAAAATATCTCCCTAAAAATAAGGGATTCTTTTTACAGGTTTCTTTTTCTATTCTAGGAAAAAGAAGCCCATGCATGCAATTCAAGTTTCCTTGGTCCTGGGTGGAACCGATCAACTCAACTGCACATGCAACATTCTTCTCAGCTAGGAGGAAAAAATGCGCATTTCTATGAGGGAGATTGGCTAGTTGCCCAGGAGTATTTGCACAATTTCTAGGTAGAGCAACTAATGTCTGCCTAGGATTGTGCAATTCCTGGGTTGAGTAGCCCTGATGGGAGGAATTGTGCAATTTTCTTAGTGAAGCTTGACTAGAATATTTGTGCAATTCTAGAGCCCAGCAGGCTACTAGAAATAATTGCATAATTTCTGGAGGGAAGTTTGGTTGCCCTCTAGAATTGCACAATTTATTGAGGGAGCTACTCAGCTTGTAGCAGGACCAAGTCTGCATAAACAAAATTTGAGGGGAATTCAACAAGCTTTGATTGACAAGTTGTCATTCTGCAAACAAATCACTGAAGCTTGTGTACTTGATGAAGCAAGACATGTTATTACGAAAGGTTGGTAGGGTGGCTCCAAAATGAAGCTAAGGAAAAAATTTGGAGGGTGGTTGTAGCCACTACAACACTTGGTGACACACTGGTAGAACTCAAGCTCTTTGAATGGACCTTGTTCATGAAAAGAAAGTCTAGCACCTCCAGAAGTATTGTTTAGTTCTCAATTGTATTGGTTTCCACAATTTCTTGATTGTAAGATGTATCATTTTCCAAGCTCTTGCTTGATTGACACACATTCCAAGCCAAGGTAACATAGTTGTTTCGAATGGGGTTGAGGGGTATATTGGTGCACAAATAGTGTAGTTGTCAGAGTCTTAGTTTCATCTCTGGTGTTGCTCCAATGGTAGTAGAAATGGACAGTACTCCAACGAAGTCACGTAGGAACACAACCATCTCTTTGCTACCAGCAAGCTTGGTCAGTACCCCAGCAAAGTTACTTACATCACCTCTCTGTGCAGGAAGCCTTTCTCTTCTTTCACCTTATTCATTTTTCATTTTTCAATTTTTCAATTTTCATTTTTAAATTTTTTCATAACTATCATAGCACTTATTCATTTCAGAGGAAGAAGAGCTATCTCAACTTATTGAGAGCAGAAGAGGTTGTTCCTTGAGACAAATAGTTTATTATATACCTCTGACGTGCTTGTTAAGGTTTTCCCCCTCACCTTACTCTACTTGACTGGGTTGACAAGGGCTAACCCAAAACAACTAACTAGAGTAGGTGACACTAGTTAGCACGCAAGTGTTGCATTTTCACCAAGGTTCACTTTGAACAGTACGTATTTTTCATCGACGTATCATGGAATAAAAGTAACGAGTTCTTCATACAAAGGCAGGATGACAGATAACCAAGTAGTGATAGCTACACAAGGCCTCTTGTACTTTACACAACTTTTTTCAAGAGTCATAGATGGTTTCGTGCAAAACTAACCTACGAAAAAAACAAGAAAACAAACAACAAAGCAAAGTAGAATCATAAGAAAATGCAAAAGCAAAGTAATAAAACAAGCAGGTAAACAAACAACCAAATCAAGTAAGCAAACAAGCATGCAATCAAACAAACTGAAAGAAAACACTACTCCTACTCCTAAGCTAACGGTGCATGGGCCTGATCATGTGAAGTGATATTTCCAATGCAATCACTGATGCATTGGTTGACCCATGTTGGTGAAAGCTTGGTCTACAAGAAACTCGGTTGTGTGAACCAGCAAACAAGAAAGATATAACAATGAAGAAAAACACACTTCATGTTTAAAAGCATCCACAGGACATAAGTGAGTGCAAGTACATGACATGCAGTCTGTGTACATGTCATAGTGTTGTGTGACACTGTGTGCAACTTTGAATCATGTGCATACTCTTGACTATGACATGCAAGCAAATGAAAGGAACAAAGACAACGTGTTTCATGCATGTGTGCTCACAATGTAAGACTCCTCCAATGCATGAGCGATGGGACCATGTATTTCAACTGGAGGAAGCATGATCAGTGTGTGAGATTGATCTTCAATGCATATAGATGAGTGGTGAGGAGCCTCGGGTGATTGAACAATTTCTTGATTGGAAGTGAAACCAACCTCAAGAAAGCAAGAGCCTGACCTAACCATTAGCTTGGGTTGAAGTGCCTTGACAATCTGGGGGATTTTGACTTCATCTTCAGATAGATCATCATAAACCAGTGGCTTCAAAAAATCAACTATAATAGAATCATGATTGTGATTGAAAATGGGATTAAATGGATCATGACAACCACGATCAGAAAAATCAATGATTTCATTGGCATCCTCATGATCTGATGAATCAAACAAAGGGGTAGATGAGAAGCAAACAAATTCATCCTCTCTATTTCCAGAAAAGGAAGATGAAAAATTAACTGGATTCTAAATAAATAATTCATACTCTCCATTGTTGAATGATGGAATGACATCTGGTGAGTCCTGCGAGTGATCAACAATGGGTGCATCAGTAGATGAAGATATACATGTGAAATCATGGATGACAGGTTCACCAAAGATGTCAGCAAATAATAGAGGGGCCTTGGACAGAAGGGAGTCATCCTTCGCTGAGTGTTGATGCTCAAGCTCCCAGTCATACTCTTCATGAATGACAACGCATGTTGGTTGTGCAACACCAACTCCATTAGTGGTTTGATCCTCGTTCACAATAAGTGTAGAGTCCGGAATGAAGAACACAAGATAATATCATCCAAAGGAACAACCGAGTATGAAGATGGAGGTTGTGGTACAAAATGCATATGACAACTCGATGGACTCAAAACCAAATCTAGGTGAAAATTAAGCAAGGTGATGTTGGGAGGATGTAACAGTTGAACATATCTATGAGCATGATCTCCCACTTGTGACAGTGATTGCATTGTTGGGTTGTGTTATATTCTTTCCACATAGTTAACAGGGGGTTTGAGGGGTACCCGTAACCCCACTTTATGGGGTCCGGGGCAGCGCCCCAGAAAATTTTGGTTTTGGACCCTATGTTAGGTTGGGCGAACCCACCTTTGGTTTTGTGCATGATTTTCGCACATGTTTTTTAGACATGATGGTTTTCGGTCCATGGTTTTGGACGTGATGGTTTTCGGTCCATGGTATTAGATGCTTCAGCATGTATAAATATGTATTGTAACATTGAAATGAACATAATGAAAAAATCAAGCTGGTAGTCTCGGTTTTGGGATCCAATGGGAAGTCTTTGTGTATATGTGTTTTATGTGTTATGCTCTCGCATTTTTATTTTTCCTGTGATTTAGAATTCGTATGCAGGTAATTTCTGTACGGGGTTAAAACCTACATTTTGGTATCAGAGTTGTTTTGGCTTCAAGGGGACGCCTTTGTTGCTGACGGGTTTCGCTCGGGCCTGTGGTAGA
>APFE031293155.1:127931-175272 GCA_000404065.3 Pinus taeda
AGGACTTGCTGTTGCAGAGGTTGATTGCAGCTCACAAGTTAAAGATATTACGAAGACCAGAAGCATATGACCAGGAGGTCATAAATTTTTGTGCCTCGGGAGTCTGATGCGGGAGAAACTGGCAACAAAGCAAACAAACTGGACGAGAGGATCAAAACAAAAGAAAAGCGTGATTTAAGGCAGAAAAATAGATTTAAAAAGGATAAAGCAGATTTAAAGCGTGCATGCATGAAGCTTTTGTGGAGAAAATAAGGAGAGGATAGGATTGATCCTTCCTAAAATTCTTATATAATTGTAATACCATAGGGGCAAAAGATATCTGTTCTGTGAGGAATTTTGTGTGTGGCAAGATGTAGTCGAGCGTGAGCTCGGTTTAAGGCTGAAATGCCTTAGTTTTGTAACCGTTTTGTGTAATATATAAACCTGGGTTTAGTGTTGTTTGTATACCCTGCGTGTTAAGCTATGGATTGGTAGTTAAATCTATGAGTTAAATCTGTATTGTGAACTTGTTGATGGATCGATGGCGATCTGAATTATTATGTAACTATTATATATGTTGATCGATTTTAACTATGTTTGTGTATATGGTCTGTAATAAAAAAATCCACGAAGATTTTCCAACGAATTGATGGTGATCTCGTTCTCGTGGCACTACAAACATTTTCCCTTTCTCATTCGTGGTGTTAGTAGTTTCGGATTGCTGAGTTCTGATTTTATTTGAGATCATTTGTCCCCTTTCAAAATCTATGACTGCAATATCGCACGATTGCTATACAGATCGACCATGGGGAACGACTCCGAGCCTGCAAATATTTTACTCACTTATCTTCAGAGAGCCGATGAGCTACGGAAGCACGAGCATCTGGTGGCATATTATTGCCGTCTGTATGCAATTGAACGAGGACTCAAGATTCTCCAAAAGGATCGAACCAAAACAACGAGCGCTCTACTGGTTTCCTTGATGAATCAGCGGGAGAAGGACACGAAGTCTTTGACATTGGGTCATGATGATGGTCTTTATTGCATGCTTAAAATGGTGTTAAGGGATGATCGATATCTAATGCAATTCCATGTTTTATGAGTTAAATCGCTTCCATTTAGGCTTGTGGGCCATAACCCACAGGTCCACGATCTTGTTTTTTAAAGAAATTGGGATTTTGGGCAACCCCCAAATTCTCATTTTCATCATATGATCTTCATAAAGTTGAAAAATTATTTATTATGACCACCTGTTGGGATGTCCAGATCACTAGTGAGGATGTTTGATGGGTCATTCCAAGTTTTGCAGCAAATTGGTGATGACATCTATAATATAGAGTTACCTTTCCATTTGACAACACATCATCTAGTATTCCATATAATTTATATTAAGAAGGGAAATATGGCCACAAATGATGTTAGTAGAGTGGAGCCACCCCATTCTCCCACATGTATTATTGACAATTTAATGTTAGAGCTTCACAAGAGCAAATGAAATTGAAATTTGAGCATTGTCAACAACATGAAGAGAGAGTAATTTTTAAAATTCAAGGATGATATGAAGGACAATGGATGGGAGACTTGTGAGTCCCTATGGATATGGGACAAGGAGTTGAGGGGTTATGAGAGTAAGCATTTGTTGGCACTCCTACGGTCACCAGGGAAAGAAATGACTTAGGATGGGGGAGGATGTCACGCCTTAGGGTGCCAAGCAATTTCCCCTTCTCGTCCATGTGCCAAGGTAGACCCCTAAAAGTGTTAGTGAGATATGCTGCTTTGGGTGACATCATCGTTGCAATAAATGCAATGAGAGAAGCACACAATTTATGATGATATCAAAGAGTGGGTATCAAAAAATAAAAATAATATGAGTCATGGTGGTTTGGTGACACAAAAGTATAAGTGGTAGGTAAATATTGTAATGAGTGATTGATCGTGTATGCTAAATAGATGTTAGCTAAGTAAGGTAGCATGGCATGGTGGAGTTAAGAATGAACGTTAGACACACATATCATATCTTTGGAGGAAGGGTGAGGTCGGCCCAACTCATATGGGAGGGCCAACCTAACTACATGGAGGTGTAAAATAATAATGGTAGTGCACAATTCATATATGTGTGAAGAACCTAACATTAGAGTAAATACAATAGAAATCAACCAACTTTGAATGAAAAGAGGGACTATAATGGTGTGACGAACAAGGTGATATGTTAGGGAGCTCAAACGAGTGAACTCAATCATGTAATAGTGTAAATCCAAGATAGCCTTGAAGAATTGAATCCAGACCATGTGTTGGGTGACAACGACTCACAATACAGTTTTGGGTGACTTAGGTGGGGTCCGTAAGGTGGAATTTCACTTTAGATTTTATATATTTGATCTTGCAAGACCAAGCCTTTGTCTTAGTGGAAATTTCGTATTTGTGGTTTCTAATGAAATTAGAGGGTGGGAAGACCATTCTTTATGAAATAGTGCATGTGTATGATGATTTTAATGTTCTTTTAATTTATTGCATATAATGTTTATGTACGATTAATGGATGAAGTTAACTAGAATGAAGAGAAAATGTTATTATTACACTACATATAGAGATTGAAACATAATAGAGATTGCAAATATAATAATATAGATATTGAAACATCTAATATATTGTAAGACATAGTTTGGGTGAATTAACGTTGTGCTACAATACAAAATTGTGAAATACATTAGTGCCACATGGTCGAACGATTATGGTGCACCCACAAGGTGCCTTATAATCATAGGAGGCCATAGATTTGTGACACAAAGTATTTTATAAATTATTAACAGTAAATAAAAATTATCATAAAGAAAAATATATAATTTATATAAGTCTTCATTAAATTATTAAAAATAAAAAAAGCACTTGAACTGTAAGATTTATTTTTTTAATAGTAACAAATTTGAGCAAAAAACTAAAACTTGGAATTATCTTTGACCATGAAAAAAATATCCAGAATAACACAATAGTATCCAATATTGTCTAAAGAACCTATTCCATGCTCAACACAATAAAAGTAGGGAAAAACAGAATAGTATCCAATATTGTGTAAAGAACCTATTCCATGCTCAACACAATAAAAGTACAGAAACTTCTACCGTTCAAATGAATCAATAAATTATATGTGAAAAATGATCCCTATTGCCATGAATTGTAAAATTTGTGTCAAACATGGGCCTCATTGTAGAGAATATAGAAAATGTGTGAATAAAGGTAGTAAAATGAAAAATCTTGAAAAATGGATAGGTTTACTAATGTTTTCTTATATATGTTATCTATTAAAATGTTTTACATTTTAAATTATATAAATTTATAATTAAATTAATATTTCAGATGGTACTATGAAAAAAATGGAAATTTTATTTGTATTAGTTATTATATGTTAACTCTCAAAATGTTTTACATATTATATTATAAAAATTTAGGATTAAATAATGAGGAACATTTAACATAATATTTTTATGGAATGATCATTTTAATGGAGTTAATTATTCACATATTTTTTCTCATTGTTACAAATATATCTATATAGTTGTTATGAGAAATATACTTTCACATAACAACTTAAGTGTCTCCCTCATATTTAGCAACACATGCATTACTAAACAATAAAGGGTTAACATTTGTAGCATTTCTTCCCACTACAAGATGCATTTATTCTGAATATAACACCATAACCAAGTGTCATTAGACTATTTTTATAAAAACATTTCTCATTTCAATTAAGGAATTGATTTGGATTAGATCACAATATAGTATTATATTCATATTGATGCTTTCAGAAGGAAATTTGAAGGAATCAACTTAAAGGAGTAGTTTAATTGGGGAGAACTAATTTGTAGAATTTGTGTCAAAAACATTTTACGGTTAGCATAGAAGAAAACTATAATATTAAATATAGAATCTAAAAGAAATTATATTTTCATAGTATAGATTTCAATTTATTTTCATAAATCTATTATGATGAGTTGTTTAGTGTAATATCTACAATAAGTTATAGATTAGGACTAATCACCCATAAATAATATATGTCGCAAAAATATTACTCTCTTAATCCATTTGCATAAAGATCAAGAAGAATCAATTCTACATATTAAAATACATTGTCTCATCCTCACTCACATGTTTAAGTATCTTTAATAAAAGGGGTATAATAATTCATAATCAAACCTAAATGCATACCATGAAAGGAAAAAGTGGTGGGGGTCATGAATCCCACGTCAATTTTCACATCTCCTTTACACCATAAAAAACACTTCATATATCATTCTAACAATGTAGTTTTACATGTATGACACAATCAATGTGTCGTGCAAAAAAACATGTTTTTACATCTACTAGAATAATACCATGTAAAATATTTTCACAACATAAAGCATCTAAATAAAATGTTTTGTAAATTCATTACATTTTCATAAACAACCTCTAATTATCTTCATCTTCATTTTTTAAATATTTTTGCTTAACAATAATTTCTCTTATGATCTCTTTCAATTATGAAAGTCACACAGACAATTTAAGCCAACTAATCTAAAAATAATTTCTCTATTCATATATATTCTATTCAACTAGTCTTATATTGTATTCAACTAATCACCCAAACAATTTATCCCGATTTTAAATTGATATAATAAAGAAAAAATATAATATTAGATATTAAAATTAGTTTGAATATGTCCTTTCTTCATTCATGCTAAATGATCTCCACTTTAACTCGGGCAAGGGCTAACCAGCCCTTGCCATAATTACAACGTCTCTTGATTTCCCGGCAACCCCTTTTTCCTTGCGACGCAGGTTCGCATCTCCCGAAGGTTGACTACTCAATTAAACCACACCTATTCACAATCCTTTATTTGATTCAAAATTTGAAATTTAAGCGCGCTGCATGAATTCCCATGCTGGCGGTGAATGCATGAACGCTTGTGGGGTAGAGATGATGGTAGTGGGGATGTCGACAAATTCTATAGTAGGTGGCTTCACCACGAGTTTATGCCTTCCCCATTGCCACAACCATGGCACCAACATCATCAACCTCCACTTCATTCTTGTCGCTGGGAAGGTACTTATTATATTTCATTATGCATTTTGGTGGATTTCATACTCGCTTAGGAGCATAGCCTCCTCGCAGCCTGTGATGACTCATTCAGGGCTCTTCTATGGCTCCGTTTAGTAGCCGAGCGAGGAGTTGTGACTTAGTCAGTACCCAGATTTTAAGTTATGAGGAGTTGTGACTTAGTCAGTACCCAGATTTTAAGTTATGAGGAGTTGTGACTTAGTCAGTACCCAGATTTTAAGTTATGCTTACTGATGGGCGAAGGCACCCGTGGGAAACCTCATTCTCGAGGTGGCTCGCCACGCTCTCGCCACTCCGGTGGCCGATTTACTGCATCCTATTTGCGTGTGAGGAGGTGTTTGTATACATCCTGCGTATGTGAGATTTGAAAGAAGCACATCCGAGATGGAGATTCCACCCGAATCTTCGCTTTTGATTCGGGAAATGGTTGATAAGTTCTTCAAACTGTTTGAAGAACTTACTTATGATTTGAAATAGTAATTTCTTAACTAATAATAATACCAGTGGGTATCCTAGCCACCAGAGATCATTCAATCACTAATGCTGGTGGCCATTGCTGATAAAGACATTAATAATGACACGCAGGTGGAGCGTTTCAAAGCCATGAAAAGCGCAGGTCAACAAGTGGAGCAATATATCTCTGAGAAAGTTGACCAACGTTTCCATCTCAACGAGACAGCCATCAAATATGATCCCAACATTGCTGAGGAAACCTCAAAACTCCTCTGTTTCATTAAAAGTTGCTTTTGAGGTTTATTACATACCATGGTTATATCTTTCGGTCGCTTTGCTTTTACAGATCCTCACATTCTCGGCCATTTAAGTTGTGCTATGAAGTGTAGATTTAGATTTTCTACTTACCTGCAAGTTTAGTTTTTCTAGTGTGGATTTAGGATTTCTATTAATATGCAATGACGTGTGCTATGTTAAGATTAGGTCATAGTGTAAGAACTATTTTAAATAATTTGCTAAGATATATTTGTATAAATTAGATAGTTTATATAACATCATCTTGATTTTATATCTATTAACATTCTATTTTTGTCGTTTATCTTATCATTATTGTGGCAAATTGTATCATAATTTGTTAAGAGTATCCAGTAATGTTAATATTTATTTCATTTAAGTTAAATAATAATTATTTTAGGTAAGTTAAATAATAATTAATTAAATAAGATTAAACTATTATTAATATTATTTTTAATAAGGGTTGTCTATAATGCGATTTTTTGGAGATTCCGGTGATAGAATCCTGTGGAAGAAATTGAGGTTAAATCTTGATTTGTTGCAGTTAAAATGGTATTTAAACTGCATATTTGGATTCAGCACCCTGAAAAATCCCTGGGACGCTTTGATTGTGCTGAAACTAGCTATCAAACTTGCAATTCCAATAAATTGCTGCCTGATTTTGACTGGAAAAACCACCGGAAAAGCTTCCAAAAAGTTCCAAAAAGTCGCATTATAGACAACAACTTTTTAACATGGGAGAAAAATCCAGCCAACCCATAAGACCCTTTGATTCAAGGCCGAGGCTTCGCTCATGTGGTGTTGTAGCCACAAGACCAAAAACAACTATGTGATCAAATTTTAAATTAAATTTTACAAATAGAAGGAAAAAATATTTACAAAACCCCAAGCAATTATTTGATTAATTTCAAACATATTATGAAGTAAACTAAGTGTGTTCTTTGATGTTTGTTTTATATAATTATGCTAATATATTTACTTAATAAAATATGATGTCATTTATTCTTAAATGCTTATTTTAAAAATGTTATACAATTTAACCAATCAACATATTTTGGTATTAGCTAATTGTTTAACAAAATTTGCATATATTAATAATAATTAATTAACATAACAATAATAATTAATATAGTATATTATTATTTTGCTTGTAATAATAATAATAATAAAGTAGTTAAGTGATAATATTAATTAAATAATCAAAATTTACAGATATGATTATTAACTTGTTACAAGGTAAGAATCACAATAATATAAACTTGAAACTTTTGTCCAAATTACCATATTGATAATTATAACATGGTAAATAATAAAAATAATTTGATATTTTTTAGGGAGTTACTAAATTAAGCATATGCTTATAATTAGCTCACTACTACATATAGGGGGCTTTAAGACAAATTTTGAGAAAATTGTCTAAGAAAAAACTTGTAAACTTCCTTAAATATTGTGAGCGTCTGAAATCATTGTCTCTATAAAAACAATATAGAACACAAGTATTATTGTTTCTTAAGCTACAATTTATACTATATCTATAATTAAATACATATTGTCTCTATAGAGATAATATGTCTTTAATCCGAGTTATTGCCTCTATAGAGACAATATGTCTTTAATCCTAGTTGTTGTCTCTCTAGAGATAATAAAAATTCGCTTTAGAAATAAATATAGAATGTGAATATTTTTGTTCTTTCAATAATTAATTCATGTTAGGGTAGGATGGAATCAAACCACCAACCTCTTACTTGCAAAGAAAGTTCTCTTCCATTGAGCTAGCACACTTTAAAAAACTATATTATATTGATAAAAAAAAATGATATAAATCAATTACCCAAAATGTACCATCATATTAGTGAAGAAAATTTACGTTACATGTTACTACATGAGGAATTCAGACAAAAGAGAAAAAATGTACATGGTACTAACTACATATCATTTCCTCAACTCCTTCTGGTAGATTTCTTAAAATGTCTATGGAAATACTTTTCCAAAAAAATGAAAGCACAAGAATTGGAGTGTGAAATGCTAACTTCCTATTTGTTATCTTTAAAATTTTACACAATGAACAATTTCACATAAAATATTTTTCACATTAGATTGAATTCACAACCAATACAAGGGAAAATTTTCTAATGTTTTTCTCACTCCATAGTGTCTGGAATTAAGAGATCCCTCCTTAAACACTATTATTAGCTCATTTTTAATACAAAACATCATTGAATCTAAACAAAAACCCTTCTTCAAGATGACAAACTTCAAGAAAAAAAGACTATCATACATATCTATTCAAGTTGGAAAGGCTTCTAGTATATTCTCATATAGATGCTACAAGGTCTCAGACCCATAAGAATGGAGCACCTAAAATATAGAATTAATATTTGTAGTTATGGTTATACTTGAAGTCAATTTGCATACATGTATGTTCATATACATACCTCCCGTCACTAAGGAGATCACATAGTTTGCAACCGTATATCTCAAAGAAACTAATGCATAAGCGAAACCATTTTCCTATGCAAAATGATTTGTTCATCAAATTAAGAATTTCCTCTTAAGCTCTTAGTGGCAAAGCCTCCATAAGAAATGTATTTCCATTACTTGAAAGGATAAAAATTCAATAAATTAACCACTAGTGACGACATGGGTACAAAGATAACTATTAGCCTAAGTACATGTTTATTTACATACCATATTTGTATCAAAGTTAAAATCAAAGTGTAGTGGGTGTAGTATGGATACTAGATACATTAAAAAGTGGTATTAGAGAATAGTTATAAGTTTGTGAGAGGAACTTGGAGTACCCCACCACCTAAAACATGCCATTGGGGTGGTTGGATATATAAGAGAGTGGTATCAAAGAAAAAATAGTATAATTTTTGCGGAGCACTTAATAGCCTCAATAAATGACATAACCTATTGAGTGTGTTACATCAACAAGTAAAATAAGGCCTTCAGAATTTAAAAATATTGTTAGGCTCAAACATGGTGGAAGATACATTAAAACACCACATAGGACCTCTCTACATGATTTTCAACTTTGAATGGGATATGGTTGTTATTAATTGGATTTTGGAAATAAGGATCACTCTAGGGCCTAAACCATGGTAAAAAAGAGAAACAAGGGCCTTACATATGAAAATGAACCCTCTAGGTCCTAAGCATTGTGAATAAGCCATCCCACCATGGATAATACCCTTTCTTTGGGGTCCTTGATCCCCAAATAGTATTTTAGGTACTATTAGGTGGTTTTGCATAAAAAAAGACGGGCTTAGGGACATTGAGTCTTCCTAAGAGAGGAAAATAGTCTTCATGATAGATATTTTATTTGCATACATGTAAAGGTGAGGGAGCTTTTGCATGATATGAATTTCTTCACTAAAAACACTTATGTATTGTTATTAGCTAGCTTAAATCCATATTCAATTGAATATTAAAAACTGAAAGGGATAAACTATCTAGATCTGTAAGTTTTTTATCATTTACTTCCATGCTATGGATTAATTCCTTCATATTAAAATATTACACACTAACAACTTTGATACCTCTAGATGCTTGATAGATTTGGTTTTAAGATGGATCTTAGATTATTTTTTTTATTTTTTTTTCTAAATGTTGTCACATACATATGATGTAGTTATTATTTTTTTTTTAATATTGTTTAAGATTGAACTGAGTTGTATTTTATTTTTAATTTTTTTAATGTAGCAATATGTTCATTGGTTTGTTCTTCACAACTTCTATTCATACTACATTGTAAATGTATGAAATGTTTTGCATAATATGAAATTATATTGTTATTAACTAGCTCATACTCATCTCAAACTTGAATCTATCAAGCACCTAAAGAGATCATTTTTTAAAAATATAATTTTTTATCATTTAATTCCATGTTATGTATTAATTCCTTCATATTAATAAAATTTACACACTAGCAAACTCTATGCCTCTAAATGCTTGATATATCTAGGTTTAAGATGTATGAATATTCGTTTAATATTTTTTAGATGTTGTCACATACATATCTATTTATGCATGTGATTTATTTATTTATTTTAATTTAATTTAGTGCCATCTAAGATGTAATGGACTCGTATTTAAAAAAAAAATTGATCTAGCATTATATTCATTGGTTTGCTCATGACAAATTCTATACCCTATACTACATTGTAAAGTTGAATGAAATTTTGTATGATATGAAATTATATTATTATTAACTAGTGTGATCTATCTTAAAATTGAATCTATCAATCACTTTAAGGGATCAAATTTCTTTAGACATTCCCTCTCCCGAAAACACACTACATAATATGATTTTAAGATGAGATTAATAGTATTTTTCTAATTTTTTTATGTAGCAATATATTCATTAATGGTTTCATCACAACTTCTAAACACATGTAGATGTATTTTTCTATTCTTGATGTGGTAATGTGTGCACATTATTAATACTTATAAGTTGATGTAAAATAAAAAATAAATGATGGGAATATTTTTTTCTACCTATGTAAGAAGAATTAATTACTTTGATAGATTTTTATTTATCCTTTGTCCTGAGGATGAACCACATTAGATGGTTTGAAACTCGACCAAAAAATCATAATGTGATTAGTCCGAAATTTTTTATCAAAATCAGATTTTTATTTATTTATTTTTCCATTTTTAATGATTTCATTTTTTAAAAATTAAATTATTATATAATAAAATATAATATAATATAATATTAATAATATATCTCATTTCTAATTATTTTATTTTATTAATTTTATTTTTTATTTTTATTTTTAATTTTGTTGGTTTTTTTTTCTACCTTCTTCTCTACTATTAAGAGCTCTTTGAGCTTTTTAAATATGAAATTCTATAATTCATTAATATCGCGTATAATTTTGTTGGTTTTTTTCTAGCTTCTTCTCTAGTATTAAGAGCTCTTTCAGCTTTTTAAATATGAAATTATATAATTCATTAATATCGCGTATGATTAGTTTTTTTAGAATTTTAAATTCATTTCAATCGTGGTGATTTGTATTTAGAGGTGAATGTAATTCATTAATATCATATAATATATAATTATACAAGAAATATGAATGTATTTAGAGATGAATGTAGTTCACTAATATCACAAGAAACTCTATTTCGCTTTCAAAGTAGATAATGGAGCAAATATAATAAAAAAACCTTTCAGGTAAGTTTATATTACTATATAGAGATGATTAATAATTTGAAATGATTTTGATTAATAATTTGAAATGGGTCTGCTTGAACAAAGAATTCATAAAAGTGAAATATCATACAGAAAATGTGTGTTTTATAATCATATTTCCACAAAGTGCCGAAGTATACCATAAAAGTATAAAGTGATGCGAAAAACACTTTTTACTGCAAATTAAATCCCTTGTTCCAAATAAAGTTACACTAAAGTTTATTAATTTAAGGAATATTTGGAAAAGAAACTCTAATGAATCACATTGGACCCTTCAATAATAGCAGATATAAGATATAAGTTCTGCAAAACGAATTTCACTGTACACTCCATTGCTAGTACAAGCGTTAGAAAAATTACAGAACTGGTAGCTAATGACTGAGTGAAGAGACTGGAGATGGAGCTGAAGTGGAAGGAATTGTTATATTGCCAAAACCAATTGTTGTAGGAGCAACAAAAAATGATGTAACCTCGCTTATCATCCCACGATCTCCGGTTCGGTGAGCCTCGCAGAAGTGGGGCAAGTAGACACCAGAAATTATATATTTATATGAATCATCATGGGCTAAATTCAAGTATAAAAGCCATACATATTCATGGTTACAAGTATGTCTCATGTAGGATATCTAGTAAGTATAATATTTTACCTCTGTTACAATATATGGTACATGAATATGATAATGAAGAGTAATAAGTACCTTCTCCAGCCAAAAGATTGAAGTAGAGGTCAATGATGTTGGCGCAATTTTTGTAGCAACTGGGGAGGCATAAATTCTTTGTGAAGCCACCTGCTAGAGAATCCATCCACTACCCATTGCCATCCTCTCCACCTTGAACATGTTCATGCATTGACCCAAAGCGCAATTGTTGTAGCAACCGGGGAGGCATAAATGCTTTGGGAAGTGACTTGCTAGAGAATTCATCCACTACCCACTGCCATCCTCTCCATATTGCATGTGTTCATGCATTCACCCGAAGCGAGCATGGGTGGGCATGTAGCGCGCTAAACTTTCAAATTTTGAATTTCACATAAAGATTGTGTCCTGGGCTTGCTTTAATTGAGTCGGCCTGGAAGAACAGTGGTGGCGACTTCTGTTCGTTGTCAAATCTCCGGAGATGTAAACTCGCAGGGAAAACGAAGTTGAAGGGAAATCAAGAGACGCCGTAAATATTACCATGTTATGTATGACCATCACTCATGGAAACGTCTCATCCATCTCCAAAAAGTCGCATTATAGACTACATTCAAAAGTCCTTATCACATCTTGTCAAGAGCTTCAAAAATGTGTTGGAGAGTGTCCAATTTGTGGAAATTACCCTAAAGACAACTAGGGAAGGGAAACAAAGTATTTTGTCAGGTTCTCGATATAATATTTTTTCGGTAGCATGTGTAGTTATGTTTCCTTTCCGGACTTTTGGAAGAAGGTCGATGACATGGCATCTAGTGAAGCTTGTTTCTTCTTTCCTTACCTTTCTTTTGTTGTAAATTTTTTACCTAAATCTCTTTTAAGTGGTTGGAAGAATTTGGTTACCTTATCATCTCGTGTAGTGTGTTTTCTAATAAGACACTAATTCCAAATTCCATTATAAAAGAACGTTTTTTTCCATTACAAAGGCTTAAGATGTTAGTGCAATGAGATATATTTAAGTTAACGTAAAAATTCAACAGGTTTAGGATGGTTCTTTATTTATTTATTGATCTATTTTTCCTAGACACAAATTATGATTAGACAATGGACAAATTTAGAGCTTGTTTTCTCACTGTAGATGGATTTCATCTTATCGTTGGTCAATATTCTTGTGCACTTGATGATGCAGGGCTATTTTGGACAAGAAAATTGGTGTTGGCCAACCAAGGTCTGGTTGTCAAGAATCTTGTGCACTTGATGATGCAGGTTTATTTTGGATAGGAAAATTGGTGTTGGCCAACCAAGGTGCATCACGAATTCAATAATTTTGGTGGAAAATTCTTCCGTGGATACTGATAAGATCAAAATTCATGGAGCTTGTGTACGGGTAGATTCGATGGAAAAAGTAGCATAAATTGAGACAACAAAGAAAGAGAAAATGAAGATTAAGGTAAAGAAGATTATTGCAGATGGAATTAATTGCTTTCTAAACAGACAGTTAATTTATAATTTCCAGAAGAGTTGTTTGATGACCTTGAAATACTTGCCATTGAGCATGCTAATTTTGATGGAATTGAATGGAGCTCTTGTAAATGGGGGAGAAACCGCTTCAACTTTGTACAACCCAGAATTGGTTAAACTTGCAAACTAATTGAGGAAATCATTATATGGGAGAACAAGTTAATTCACTTTTCAGGAGTTGAGTTGGGATAAGTTTGTACTACAGTGCTAAGAGTAGCAAAGTAATTATATAACATCAATGAACACAATTATGAGAGAAAAAAGGAAGCAAAGCCAGGTGCAAAAACATTGAGTGATCGAGTGGAAAATTCTTACCTTAGCGATTGAGGTGCAGAGTCTAAGTAATATACATGATCACTCCAGAGAAATGGTGTTTAACAAGTAGACTCATAAATTACAAAGGTGTTTCCACTCTAGAGAAATGATGTTCAACTTGCACACAATTTTCTGGCAATTAAACCAAGAGTTGCAAATTTAAGCAATTACAGTAGTTTCATTTGATAGCATGCCCTCCAACCAGCCAATTTTGAGCAGCGAATATCAACAATAATCCTACTGCAAATGTATCCTCTAAGGGCAAATCCAACCAAAAGACAATTGTATGAGTATTGTTACTTCAGAATATGGGTAGATTCTTTGAGGCCTTGCTTGAATATGTTTGAATAGAATATTAACACTCAAGGATTCATATGCTGCACTTTTTAGGGGAACACCTTTGGGTACAAAAATACGCTGATAATTATTTGTAAGCCCATTTTTCGGAGTCACCCTATTAGGCTGCATGAGTAAGGTTTTCTTCTTTTTCAAAAGCAATGAATATCCCACTGAACTATAATAATTAAAAGTAAGTGTGAAAATAAAATAAAAATAACAAAATAAATAACTTAATGTAATGTAAATGTTTTAACTTGGTGAAAATAAAATAAAAATAATTCTATCAAAATTAAATAATATAAAAATAAAAATGACCCATGGTATTCATGTGCAATATAGCCTATTTTAGGGGGAAATTAAAATAGCCTAGATCCATCTTAGTTTGATGTTATGTTTATATATATTATTAGTTGTATAAAATGATGGTGTTGAATCGAGTATGTAAAGGTATTTTCTTAAGGTCCAATTATTGTCCAATTTTAAGGTCACGATCAAGTCCGAAACCACATTGTTGTATGAGACCCCCTTGTTTGTTGGACAAGATATCCACCTCCGCGTATTGATTTGAATGCTAAGTCTATGAAGGCCTACATACTCTACCCCCCTCTGGTTTTGAAATTGTGACCTCTTAGAAGGAAACACATGCTGTTAATCATATGTTCACTCTAGGAATGTCTAAGAGTGAACAGTGCTAGAATGTCCAAGAGTGTGTTAGAATGTTCTCTCTCCTCTTTTCTTTTACTTTTTCCTTTATTTTTTTTCATTTTCCCTTGCATGGATATTCTTGTCTCTTCATCTTTATTTTCTCTTATTTTCCTTCATTTCTTGAATTAATTTCCATTTATTTCCTTTTGTCTTTTTCCAATGCCAATTTCCATATCCAATACATAATTAACCACAAGTGATGCCCAATGTAATGTTTTTCCCCTCATTCAACTTAGAATACATGTCCCCATGACCTTGGCTTTATTTTTGCCTCTATAATTCCCTTTTATTTACATAAAACTTTAACTTGGGGCTATTACAAACTCCTCCTCCTTGGGGAGCACCATCCTCGGTGTTTTGTGACTCTTATGATGAGACAAAACTATTGAAACCATCACACACATATTGCTTATGGAGCTTTATAAACACAAATTGATGTAGTATTTACAAAACTATTGAAAACATGACAAACATACTACTTATGGATTTTTATAAACACAACTCGATGCATTATTTACAATCATACATATATAAATATATATAGACACATTTGCTTCAACTACCAAATAAAAAAAGATATAATGCCGACATCTAATCAACCATCTCCCGTGTAGCTTCATCAGGCCCAAAGTTATTCTAATGCACTTTAACTTGCTCTATTGCTCGGTTATGAAGTATGAACTTATTCCGCTACAAGATGCATTGAGGCTTGGATTGGAACTCTCCCTCTGGATCCACCTACAAAATAGACTAATCAATCACATTATCAACATCCTACTGATCCAGGTGGATATTTTGGCCACATGATTATTCCACTTAGACCCCCACCATTTTTTCTTTTTAGTTTCCTTAATGCTAGCACAACTTACTATTTCTAGCATTTTTTCTGGTCTTAAACTTTTGCAGCCATTTTGAGGGCCTAAAAGACATTTTTTAGGAAAACGGAGAGACCAAAACCATGTCAAATTGATTTGTTAGTCTTCTTTCGGCCTCCTCTTGGAGATCTTCGAAACGTGGTATTATGATAGTAAAACAAAGATCGTATGCCAAATTTATGACCTTGGGAAGTCGATGTTCCAACTAACCCCAACGGGGCCCACAAGCTTTTGGCACTTCATCTCCTAGAGTTAGGTTTTTGGATGTTTAGGGTTTCAAATTATTTCTTAATGATAAAAAGGCCACTGAGCCTCATTGTAACATAATTCAGAAGGCATGTAGCTGGCACATCTCTTCTCAAAGATAAGCTACCATCACCTAAGCTAATTTATTTCCATTCTGCATGTAAACAATTTTTAGTGCTTTGTTATCAATGAATTGAAGTCATGTTTTCGTTGTATCTCTGTGAATATGTTTATATATGTATTTCATTTCATTCCTTCATAAATATGAATCACCTGCACATATATTTCAAGCAATGAAACATGGAAAAAATCATGGATTTTCACTAATGGGGGAAAAGAAACTTTGTAGGTCATTCATCTAATCCTCTCAAGGATCTCAAAAGGCCCACAATACCAAGGTGTCAACTTGGCACTGATACACAAGTACACATGCTCTCCAACTTTAAAATCCTTGAATGATCTATGTTGATCCACATAAACTTTTTGCCTTTCTTGTGCTACCTTTAAATTCTTTCTGATAACCTACATATCTTGTTCCATCTCTTGTAACATATTAGGTCCACTCAATACCTTGTTCACTGGATCACTCCATATGATAGGAGTATTACAACTCCTCCCCTGGAGAGCCTCAAAAGGACTCATCTTCAAGGATTCATGATACCCATTATTATAAGAAAACTCCAACAGTGGAAAGTACTCCTCTCACTTCTTTTGCCAATGCATGACATACATCCTCAATGTATCCTCAAGGATCCTGTTAATCCTCTCTATCTACCCATATGTTTGTAGATTATAGGATGTACTGAAGGCTAGATCTATTCCCAAGCCTGCAAACAACTCCTTCCAAAACTTGGAAGTGGAATTGGCATCTCTATCTAATGTAATCCTCTTGGGAACTCCATGCAACCTCACTATCTCCTTAATGAAGATTTGAACCACTTCACTAGCTGAATTAGTAGACTCCACTGCAATGAAGTGAGCTACATTGCTAAATTTGTCAACTGCAACCATGATGGAATCATGCTACATTGATGTCATTGACAATGTTGTAATGAAATCCATGGAAATGACCTCCCATTTCCATTCCGGAATCAAAATAGGATGTAGCAGAACAACTGGATCCTTGCATTCATCTTTCACCTCTTGACAATCTAAACACTTATCAATGAACTAAACCACCTCTTTCTTCAAATTAGGCAAACAATAGAACTTCTTAACAATTTTCAAAGTCTTCTGGTACCATCTACAACTTGAAGATGGTTTGCACCTAGAGAGATTTGATTCCTCTAGGCACTTGGTAAATTAGGAATTAATATGAATATATGTTGATACTTAATAATATTATTTATATTTATATAAATGCCGCATATCTGTAACACCCCCTCCTAGGTCTACCCAAAATAACCATGCCAACCGAGGTAAACATGAGACGAGAGGCTTCTATGATGTGATTCGACCTCCTATGCATCCTTAAGGAAGTGGAATCGATGGAACATCACACGCAATCATCCAACACCATCAGTAGACCCCTCAAGAGACAAGTCAACCACTCAGACAACATGTCCCTAATTTCCACTATTGTTTGAGCAACTTAGGGCAAAGTAACGCAACCTAGCAACAACCTAGGTGAGTTATAATGCTTCACAGCCTTCAACCAACAACGTTAGACTCTATGGGCCATCCAGAAATTCGGCCATTTTTTCAGCCCAGACTTCCCGGCCTCTGCTAAAAACTTGTTGGAACCTTCAAGGATCATTAAAAACATGATAAAAATGCTAATGAATCAAACTCAACCTCAGGATTAGCCCTGAGCATCCCCAACCAAGACTGACATTTTGTCAAACACTTGGTACCAATACAAGCTACAGGTCTAGGATACAAGACAAAGTATAAATGACTAAAATAACTTATGAAACATAACCAGAAGGATCACCTCCTTCTTCAATGAACTATTATATCATCAATGAGGTCTTGCATCCATTAATTTAACAATTACAAGTAAATAGATAAAATAGCAATGACATGAACCAGTCATTTAACCATGCTTACAACCAGCATAAAACCATGTAAATATCAGAGACAAGACAACGACTTAATCCACATATACACAAGTGAAAAAGTAAGAGAACTTAATTTTTATTAATCATAGGCAAATCTGACTAGGCTTGAGACTTCCACGTACCACCTGACCATACACATGGCTGAACCAAATCTCTCTTTCAGCCAGTCACCCCCATGCCATATTCCAAGCATGAATATGGGATCTTATAGAAAAACCAATACAATAACAATCGAGGGAATCCAGAGTTTAAACCACCTCCACCCTGTTGTAGCAGCCACAACCACCCTCAAATTTTTTTCTGTAGCTTCGTTTTGGAGCCTCCCTACCAACCATCCTCAGCAGCATGTCTTTCCTTGTCAAGTACACAAGCTTCACCAATTTTCTAGTAGATTGCCAGCCTGTGCATGAGAGCTTGTTACATCCCCCTCACAAGTTGTTTCTTCGGACTTGGTCTTGCTACAGGCTGAGTAGCTCCCTCAAGAAATTGTACAATTTTGGATGGGGACCAACCTTCCCTCCAGAAATTGTGCAATCCTGTCTGGCAACCTGCTGGGCTCCAGAATTGCGTACATTTTCCTGTCACTATTCACTAGAAAAATTGCACAATTCCTCCTAGCAGGACTACTCAACTCAAAAATTGCACAATCTTGGGCAACAGTCAGTTGCTCTTCTCATAAATTGCGCAATCCTTTTGGGCATCCACCCTAGCTCCCTCCTAGAAATGTGCAAAATTTCCCCTAATCTGAGTAGACTGTTGCATGTACAATTGGGTTTACTGGTTCCACCCGAGACCAAGAAAAATTGACTTGCATGCATGGTCTGATTTTTCCCAAAATAACAAAAAGAAATATGCAAAAAGCATCCCTAGATTTTAGGGAGCTATTTTTAGCAGCTGGAGGTTACATGTAAAGATCGTTTTAGAATCTTTCCTCCAAGTGTCACTTTGCATCATGAGCCTCAAAATTATTTATTCAACACTTCAAAGCTCACTTATTCACATCAATCTTGGAGCTTTGACATCCCACAACACATCTAGGAGCCTTCAACACATCCAACTCAACTATTCACGGGTAAGTCGTCTTAACTTGTCTTTTGCAGCATTTCTATCACTTTTTGTGTTTGGCTTGTGCAAGTTTTGTTTTCTTTATTTCTATGAACACTTTCTGTCATTTACATGCAAACTAGCTTGTAGCATTGTTTCAGTTTTCATTAGCATCTCACTGTTGTTGCATGCATGAAATTGTTTTGCACGAACGTCGCCGATTTGGTGACTCGCTTCACCCACATGCATGTTGTTCCGTTTTCTCAATATTTCATTCACTATTTGCATGCACAATCATTCACTTCTGCTTACACTCAGTATCGCCATGCATTCACTTTCACATTTGCTTTCAGTTGTCGGTTGGCGGGTCTGGGCAACCTTGGCCCAAACTCTGCTTCACTAAGACAACATTTGCGCAATCTTGACAAGGAAGGCTCTGTCTTCCTATCATAACATGCACATTTCTTTCCAGTGACTTTCCTCCACTCTTGCATTGCAATTCTGAGGGAGAGTGACTGTTGGCCTAGAAAATTGTGCAATGCAGTCATTAGGCCTGCAACCATTGCCAGCTGAAATTTCGCATTGCACAATTCCAGTAGTCAGCAAGCCAACCTGGATTATGCATTGTGCAATTCCAGTAGCCATTCATGCCTCCCAGATAGCCTAGACTTCCTTTTGTGCAGTTTTGGCAGCCAATCTCCCAGCCTCCCAGGAAAAATTGTGCAATCCTTGCTAGCCAATCCCCAGGTATGTTGCATGTCGTTCCTCAAGTTTACTTTGTTTTTAGTTGACAAATTTATTGCCATGCATGTCGCTTTGTATCCATATCTAGTAGGTTTTCATCCCCCTCTTAGAAGTTCAGTATCAATGGCCTCCAAGAGAGCAGGATCAAAGGACACTGATGGAAGTGCAACTGGAGCAGCAGTTGAGCGAATGTCTACGAGTCTGTCGATCTTTGAAGACACCAAGTTGATTGTAGACAAGGACATTAAGATGAAATGGGAAGAGGTCAGTGATGCATTTTCAGGCACATTTGGAGAATACCTCGAAGACTGTCAAGCCTATGTGAACATTCATAAGTCTGGCTTGTATCAGATTGCATGTAGGTATCCCATGTTCCCATACACAAACATGATACATTGAATCATCTCGCACACAGAACCTGAGACGATGACATTGAGAAGTATCAACGGGACAAATATTTCTGACCCAGGGCACAATATTATGACAAGATGTATCATATGTTGAAGCCCATGATCACCATGGTGACACCTTTCAGCATACCCAACAACAATGTCAGCTCCAAAGATATCTTGAAGAGCTGGTTGAAGGAGTCTGCTAAATTCGAGATGACACCCAATGAGGTCTACAAGACAAAGATACTACAGAAGGTGTATCAATACTTGTTCATTTTTTCATGTCGACTGTATGACCAAGAAAGCATGGAAACCTTCCCATAGAGTTTGGTGATCGCATTGGACCAACTGGCTAGAGAAGGAAAAGCATGTAACTGGTTTGACATGTTGGCTCACCAACTGAAGGAACATGTAATGAGGGCTCGACAATTTCCCAAAGGTATGTAAGCACAAATCTAATGTTCGCTTACATCTTGGATGCAATCTGTGCCCATTAGGAGTTCCTTGGCTTGGAGTGGGCATGGACATCGACGGAGACCTTTGTGAACACTTATTGCAAGATGTTTTCCAAATGCAGCTTTAGAGGATTTATCACACGGTTGTCCGATGATTTTGTCATCCTAGTTTACAAGATGATATTCGAACATGATCCACCCTGCATGTCGAAGGCAACAATGGAGGCACTGATAGACATAGCTTATTGGTATGCCTCACCGTCTGGCACCTTCATACGATGTACGACGTGGAGAAGCCTCCATATGTTCTACCAAAGTTTGTCTTGGATAAACTCATCATGTAGGAAGTATCATAACACATCTCGGCAGGATTATTAGCTAGGTTGCATCGAAAGAAGAAGGCACCTTGGCCCGCTCTTTTGTTGCATATTGGGTTATACGAGATACGAAGTTTCAAGAAATGGATGTCGAATTAGAGGAGATGAATAAATATCCATTCGACGCCCACAGCTACAATCCATATGACCCACATTATCTTGTGAAAGACCACTACACGAGAGTATATTTAAATTGGATCCACGAGGAATGTCATTCGTCAAAGGAAGACCCATGGAGATATTGTTACAGTTTCTCCAGACTCAATGAAATGGTCAGCCTCGATATGGAATGGGTAGTGAAATAGCATGAAGAAGCATCCTAGAGAGCACCAGAAGCAACAATAGTAGACGTAAACATGCCAATGCACGACAAGGGCAAGAGGAAGATTGTTGACATCATGGAGGAAGAACAAAGTTGCAAGTTCAGAGCACACCCACTTGTGGAGAAATCAGTTGTGGTAATAGAGGCAAAGATGCAACATCGTGACAAGCAAAATGCATAAAGGCAAAGAGCAAAATAAAGAATGGAGGAAATAGAGAAGTAGTTACATGAGTTAAAGGAGCAACTTCAGAAGGAACATGAGTTGCACAGACGTCAGAAGGAAGTGCAGCAGGAATAGGTACAACAGGGAGTGAAACATGTAAAGACATATGAAATTGTGTCCGTACAGGTAGTAGACTCATCAAAATAGCTAGTATAAGGCAGACAAGGTGAACCATTGCAGGAGCAGGACTTCACTCAGGAGATGGAGAAAGCACTTGAATTGATGGATATGGATATGGAGCAACAAGAGTTAGAGAAATACATCGACCTCATGCCTTAACACCAAGAGGTCGACCCACCAGCTTCACTGCATCCAGAAGAGGAGCAAGTCCCAAGTGACCAAGGAGACACTGAGATCCTTTGAGGTCAGCCGAAAGGAGAAATGCACAACATCTCATTCAACGAGTCTCAACATAGAGTTGTGCAATCTCGCAGTGTCGACTCTGGATGATCATTCATCTCTTGCGCATTTTTAGGAATGAGTGATAATGTCTGATGTGCGCAAACATCCAACAGCATTGGCTGATGCTACCAGAGAATATGCCAAAGCCACTAGCTCGAGTGTTCACTTCTAGATAGTTGAGAATGAGCAAATGGCTAAGGAGCTATAGACGGCCAAGTAGGGAGGAGAATTAGTTGCAACATCCACCCGAGCAGAGTTAAAGAAGAAAATACTAGTTGAAGTATTTTTCATTGACACAGTCATGTAGGCGCTGTATTCCAAGTTTGGTACCGTGCATAAGGCAGTTTTCCATCTCAATGGTTGGCAGCAGCGATATGATAGAAGAACACACATCTTGTCGAACGTGCATGTTGTTGTTGATTACATGCAAACATGGACAATGAGATACAAGGGGTCCTTGGTACACTTGCCTAAGATGATGAAGCCCAGAGTGGTCGAGCTGAAGGCACACATCCGGAGTTAGATTCGGAACTATGAAGATCTCTCTCAGCTCATCACTAGCTTATAGGCTTCCCATGCAGGAGTATTCAAGAGTATGGATGTTGTTGTGCACGCACATGCGATCCCATCTATTGGGACTCTTACCCAAGCAAAGACAAAGGCACATGTCCGACTAGAGCTTGACTCGTACTTTGACGAGTTGATGCGCATAGCCACAAGCCCAGACTTGGTGATAAGTGCAGATGCCATGCACAAGTATGTTGCTGGTACGACTGCACTCAAGGCAATGATGTGCATGATTTCATACGAGTTGGACAGAGGAGCCCAAGCAGTGTACCTGGATGCTACGGAGGCAAGAGTTCATTTCCAAAAACATGTCACCTTAGAGTACACAGGCACCATCACGAACTATTGATCTTGGCATCAGTTCGCTACTGTCGACCACCATGAGGATTTCGAAGAGTTGGTCTTCCAACAGTTGTCCGAGTCATAGTGATGTCTTGCATGGCTTTCTCAAGCCATTTTGTCTCACATGGGTACATGTGCATTGTAATGTAACGTCTTGTCAAGTGTAAGTTCAAGTGTTGATAGTTGGACGTAACAATCATAGAGTAGATGAAGAGTCATGAGGGTAGATGAACTGTCACAAGGGGGAATGTCAAGGGCCACCCCACCCTTTGCTATAAATAGTCCCTTATAACTCATTGTAAAGGATTTTGTTCAGCCAAGCTTCTAATAGGACTATCTTAGAGAGAGCTTGGATTGTATTGTAATGAGCCTTTATTTCTCCACTGCGCAGAGCTAGTATATCTCTTTGGAGGAGCATGTGGCTGTGACTGTAATGTTTTGTTGTCAAAACTAATTGTCAGACATGGATGTATTGTATGACTAGAACTTACACTTCTTAATATAACAGAGCCAACACTTTTCATGCATATGTTGTATTGTATTTCAACTATCTTGTTTATTGTAAATGATATATGTATCTATTTGCTTACGCATGCATTTGTAGCTATCTGTATATTTATGTATGAATCTTTCTTAAATGTGTTGTTGGTTTAACCAACACTTTGGATTTCTAGCTTACTTTCCTTCCATGTTGTGATGCATCTTAGCTCCCGTGTTCCCTTCTTAACTCTGTGATTTCACAGGTTTCCAAGGGGTGCAATCACCTCACCCTCCATGTGTTAGAACCACTCATGCACCTTCCTTGACTTACTGTATATGTCACACCCTTACTACCAACAGGGACATCTTACTTTCCTCTATGTGAAACCGCAGTCAAGGAATTACCATACGACCCACTACTGGGACTCCTACACCAAACGATCTGAGGTCTAATTGGGACTTCTTACCAGGGAGATCCCCTGACATGTTGGCGGGTCTAGCACCATCAACATTTCTGGGGCTAGAAGGAGGGCCAGATGACAAGATGTGTTCTCTCATCCTGTTTTGAACCTTTTCACATTTATCATGGAGTCTAGCACTGTCAACCCTTCATGATGTTTTTCGCATGCCGAACCTGTCACCATCATGAGGGAGTTTTTTGATTTCTTATCTAGATACACATATGATGGTGAAGGTGAAGTTCCCTGCCCTGAGTTCTTACATGACTTCCTTGCCATGCTTGATGAGGAAGATGGATGTTCTAACGAACATGCCAGTCTGTTGCTTGCATACACACTTCGTGAATCCCCACATCGGTGGTTGTGCAGCCTACCGACTGACAGCGTGCACCCACTTAAGCACTTCTATGATCTCATTGAAGATACTTTCCATCATTTTGATCTAGGACATCTTGACCACAAACTGTTACAACAATGGAAGGCTCTGGATGAATCACCTGATGATTTTTGGCAACTCTTCCATGATTTTCAGTTTCAAGCTCTGAGAAGCCAAATGAAGTTTCAATATATCATTGACAGATTTGAGTATTTCCTTGTCAAATTTGTCAATCTGAAGAAGAAGGATAAGCCCAAGCCTCGCTCAACATACTTCAGTGATGGAGCTGCGCAATCATAGAAGGATGCAAGTCACTGTCCCAAGTGACTGTCCATCGTCCCCTCATCAAACAACTCCACCACTGCAAAGTGATACGGGATAACATGCACACACATCAGTTTAGCTATCACATTCTCCCAGAATTATTTCTCTAAATTTTTGCGCAGATTTTGTTGTGAGTCAATCAAGTTGTCATATGCATTTTGTACCACAACCTCCATATTCATACTCGAATGATCCTCCAGATGATACTGCCTTGTGTTCTTCCATTCCAGACTCCACACTTGCTGTGAACGAGGATCAAGCCATTGACGAAGTTGGTGTTTTAAAACCAACATGTGTTGTCATTCATGAAGAGTATGAATGGTAGCTTGAGCATCAACACTCGGTGAAGGATGACTCCCTTCTGTCTGAGCCTCCTCCATTCTTTCCTGACATCTTTGGTGAACCTGCCATCCATGATTTCGCATGTGTATCTTCATCTCGGATGCACCCATTGTTGATCACTTGTAGGACACACTAGATTTCAGTCCACCATCCAACAATAGAGAGGATAAATTATTCATTGAAAATCGCTTGACCTTTCATCTGCCTTTTTAAGAGAAATAGAGGATGGATTTGCCCGCTTCTCATCTATCCCTCTATTTGATTTGTCAGATCATGAGGATGCCGATGAAATCAATGATTTTTCTGATCATAGCTACCGTGATCCATATACTCCTGTATTCAATCATGATCATGATTCTATCCCAGTTAATTTTTTGAAGCCACCTGTTTATGATGATCTATCTGACGACGAAGTCGAAACACCCTAAATTGTGAAGGCACTTCAGCCCGAGCTAATGGTTATGTCAGGCCCTCGCTATCCTGAGGTTGGTTTCACTTCCGATCAAGAAATTGTTGAATCGCTTGAGGCTCCTCATCACTCATCTGTATGCATTGAAGATCAATCTCACACATAGATCATGCTTCCTCCACTCGAACTGAACGATCCCATCACTCATGCATTGGAGGAATCTTACATTGCAAGCACACGTGTGCGACATAAGTTGTATTTGTTTCTTTCGTTTGCTTGCATGTCATAGTCAAGAGAATCCTTATACTTCACAGCTACATGTAGTGTCATACAACACCATGATAAGCCCACGGACTGCATGTCATGGAATTTCACTCGCTTACATTTTGTGGGCACATTTAAACATGGAGTGTGTTTGTCTTCATTGTTATATATTTCTTGCTTGTTGGTTCACACAACTGGGTTGCTCGCAGACCATGCCTTCAACAACATGGGTCAACCAATGCATCGGTGGCTGCATTGGAAATATCACTTCACGCGATTAGGCCCATGCACCTTTAGCTTAGGAGTAGGAGTAGTGTTTGCTTCCATTTTGTTTGCTTGCATGTTTGTTTTCTTATTTGCTTTGTTTGTTTGTTTGTCTACTTTCTTGTATGCTTACTCACTTTTCTTTCGCATTCAATTCTGCTTCTGCTTTGCTTTGTTATTTGTTTGCTTGTTTTTGTTTGTAGGTTAGTTTCGCATGAAACCATGCGTGGCTCTTGAAACAAGTTGGGTGAAGTACAAGAGGCCTTGTGTAGCTATCACTACTTGGTTATCTATCATCCTGCCTCTGTATGAAGAACTTGTTACTTTTAGTCCATGATATGTCGATGGAAAATATGTACTCTTCGAAGTGAACCTTGGTGAAAACACAACACTTGTTTTTGGGTTAACTGTTGTCAGCTCAGTCAAGTAGAGTAAGGTGAGGGGGGAAACCTTAACATGCACGTTAGAGGTATATAATAAACTAATTCTCTGAAGGAACAAATTCTTCTTCTCTCAATAAGTCAAGATCCCTCTTCTGCCTCTAATATGAGTAAGTGATATGCATAGTTATGAAAAAATGAAAAGTGAAAATTAAAAAAAAAAAAAAAATGAACAAGGTGAAAGAAGAGAAAGGCTTCCTATGCAGAGAGGTGATGCAAGTAACTCCACTAGGGTACTAACAGGTTCACTAGCAGCGGAGCAATTCTTATGTTCCTGCATGACTCCATCTTTCCGTCCACCATAGGAGTACTCACTGGAATAGTTCTGGCAAATCCTGGGCTAGACATTTGCTCTGCATGATACTCATTATGTGGTTGCACATTCCCATTATGTACTCTCTATGAGAGTCATTTCTGCTTCATCTGCAGGATTTCACTTCGGGTGGGTAAATTCCTGGTCGAACATACCCTGAAACTTTAGGTCAAATCCATCTTCAGATCACTCTTTTCGCTTCTCTGTTTCGGGGTGAATTCGACCTTCTTTCCACCGGCCAGTTCATACCAGTTCGGAATGGGGACCACAAAATTGAAGGATAGATGGGATTTTTGACTGCCTAACATTCAGCGTTCTAAAGTTTCGAGATCGTGATAGGGATGAATATAATTTAGTGATAGGGGTAGAACCGGACGGGGTATTGTCCAGGCCTGCTGGCAGCGGAACAACACCATAGATGAAACTAAGACTCTGATGACTATACTGCTTGTCCACCAATATATCCCTAAAGCCTAATCAAAACAATTATGTTGACTTGGCTTGGAATGTGTGTCAATCAACCAAGAGCTTAGCAGAAGCTACATCTTACAATCAAGCAAGTGTGGAAACCAAGACGAATTGAGAATTGAAAAATACTTCTGGAGGTGTTAGACTTTCTTTTCACGAATAAGGTCCATTCAGAGATTTGGAGTTCTATTTGTGTGTCACCAAGTGTTGTAGCGGCTATAACCACCCTCCAAAATTTTGCCTCAGCTTTGTTTTGGAGCCTCCCTACTAACCATCCCCAACAGCATGCCTTGCGTTGTCAAGTACATAAGCTTCACTGGTTTTCTTGTAGATTGTCAACCTGTGCATGAGATCTTGGTGCATCCCCCTCACAGGTTGTTTCTCTGGACTTGGTCTAGCTATGGTTTGAGCAGCTCCCTCAAGAAATTGTGCAATTCTGGAGGGGAACTAACCTTCCCTCTAGAAATTGCGCAATCTTGTCTGGTAGCCTGTTGGGCTCCAGAATTGCACAAATTTGCCTGTCACTGTTCACTAGAAAAATTGGGCATTTCCTCCTAGTAGGACTGCTTAGCCCAAAAATTGTGAAATCCTAGGCAACAGTCAGCTGCTTTGCCCAGAAATTGCGTAATCCTTCTGGGTAGCCACCCCAACTCCCTCCCAGAAATGCACAAATTTTTCCCTCAGCTGAGTAGACTGTTGCATGTGCAATTGGGTTGGTCAGTTCCACCTGGGACCGAGAAAACATGACTTGCATGCATGGGTTGATTTTTCTCGAAATAGTAAAAAACAACATGCAAAAATCATCCCTAGATTTTAGGAAGCTATTTTTAGCAGTTGTAGGTTACATGCAAATATTGTTTTAAAATCTTTCCTCCATGTGTCGCTTTTTCCTAGATTTATGGCATGGGCATCATGAGCCTCAAAATTATTCATTGGATGCTTCAGAGCTCACTTATTCACATCGATATTGGAGCTCTGACATCCCACAACATATCTAGGAGTCTTCAACACATCCAGCTCAGTTATTCACGAGTAAGTCGTCTTAAGTTGTCTTTTGCAAAATTTATGTTTCTTTTTGTGTTTTGGGCTGTGTGAGTGTTGTTTGCTTGATTTCTATGAACGCTTGTTGTTCTTGACATGCGTACTAGCTTGTACTAGCACCATTTCATTTTTTTTTAGCATCTCACCATTGTCACATGCATGAAATTGTTTTGCATGAACGGTCACCGATTTGATGACTCGCTTCACCCACATGCACGTTGTTCTATTTTCTTAATATTTCATTCATTGTTTGCATGCACGATAATTCACTTATGCTTACACTCAGTATCGCCATGCATTCACATTCACATTTTCTTTCAGTTTCCCGTCGGTGGGTCTGGGGAGCCTTGGCCTAAACTCTGCTTCACCAACATAACATTTGCACAATCCTGAGAGGGAAGGCTATGTCTTCCTCTCAAAAAATGTGCATTTCTTCCCAGTGACTATCCTCCAGTCTTGCATTGCGCAATTCTGAGGCATAGTGACTGTTGGCCCAAAAAATTGTGCAATGCAGTCACTGGGCCTACAACCATTGCCAGCTGAAATTGTGCATTGCGCAATTCCAACAGTCAGTAGGCCAACCTGGATTGCGCATTGCGTAATTCTAGCAATCAGCAGGCCAACCTAGACTGCGCATTGTGCAATTCCAGGAGCCAACCATGCCTCCCAGACAACCTAGACTTCCTTTTATGTAGTTCTGGCAACCAGTGTCCTAGCCTCCCAGGAAAAATTACGCAATCCTTGAAATCCAATCCCCAGGTATGTTGCATGTTTTTCCTCAAGTTTGCTTTGTTTTTCGCTGACATATTTCTTGCCATGCATGTTGCTTTGCCTCTAGATCTAGAATGTGTTCGTCCGCCTCTTAGCAGTTCAGGATCAATGGCCTCCAAGGGAGCATGATCAAAGGACACTTACGGAAGTGCAACTAGAGCAGCAGTTGAGCGAATTTCTACAAGTCAACCAATCAATGAATACACTAAGCTGATTGTAAACAAGGACATCAAGATGAAATGGAAAGAGGTCAATGATGCATTTGCAGGCACATTTGGGGAAGACCTCAAAGACCGCCAAGTGTACGTGAACATTCACAAGTTTGGCTTCTACTGGATTGCATGCAGGTATCCCGTGTTCCCATGCATGAACATGATACATTGGATCGTCTCAGACACTGATCTTGAGATGATGACATTGAGCAGTATCAGCGGGACGAATATTGCTACCTTTAGGGCATAGGATTATGACGAGATGTATCATATTTTGAAGTTGATGATCACCATGGACACACCCTTTAGCATACCCAGAAGCAATGCCAATTCCATATATATCTTGAAGAGTTGGGTGAAGGAGCCTGCTAAATTCAGGATGACACCCAACCAAGTCTACAAGATGAAGATACTATGGAAGGCGTATCAATACTTGGTCATTTTTGCATGTTGACTGTATGGCCAAGAAAGCACGGAAACCTTCCCACTGAGTTGGGTGATCACATTAGATCAACTGGCCAGAGAAGGAAAAGCATGCAACTAGTCCAATATGTTGGCTCACCAGTTGAAGGAATAGGTAACGAGGGCTTGAAAACCACCCAACATTATGCAAGCATAAATTTACATGTCCGCTTACATTTTGGATGCAATATGTGCCTGTTACGAGTTCCCGGGCTTGAAGTGGGCATAGACATTGGCAGACACCTCTGTGAACACTTATTATAAGATGTTGTCCAAATGCAGCTTTAGATGAGTTATCAAATGACTGACCGATCATTTTTTCACCCCGGTTTACAAGATGATTTTCAAACATGATCCACCGTGCATGTCGAAGGCAACAATGGAGGCACTAATCGACATAGCTAATTGGTATGCCTCACCGTCCGACATCTTCATACGGATGTACAATGTAGAGAAGCCTCTGCATGTTCTACCGAAGCTTACCTTAGAAAAACTCGTCATGCATGAAGTATCATATCACATCTCGACAGGATTATCAGCTAGGTTGCACTGGAAGAAGAAGGAACCATGTCCCGCTTTTCCGTTGTGCATCGGGTTATATGAGATATGGAATTTCAAGCATGTGGATTTTGAAGCAGAGGAGATAAAGAGATATCTATTCGATGCCTGAAGTTACAATCTGTATGACCTGCATTGTCTTGTGAAAGACCACTGCACGAGACTATAGTTCAACTAGATCCACGAGACATGCCATTGGGTGGAGGAAGACCCATGGAGATATTGTTACAATTTCTCTAGACCCAATGAACCAGTTGGCCTCACTGTTGAATGGGTAGAGAAATAGGGTGAAGCAGCATCCCGGAGAGCACCAGAAGTAGCATCAATAGAGGTAAACATACCACTGCGCAACATGGTTAAGAGGAAGATTATCGACAACAAGGAGGAAGAACAAAGTTGCAAGTTCAGAGCAGACCCACTTGTGGAGAAAGCAGCTATGGAAATAGAGGCAAAGAGGCAACAGTGCAAAGGCAGAGAGAGAAACAGAGAATGGAGGAAACAAAGAAGGAGTTTCATGAGTTGAAGGAGAAACTCTAGAAGGAACAGGAGCTACGCATACGGGAGAAGGAAGTGTAGAAGGAACAGGTACAACAGGGGCCACAACATGTACAGACAAATGAAACTGCGTTTATACATGTAGTAGACTCATCAAAATAGCTAGCATCAGGCAGATATGGTGAACCATTGCAGGAGCAGGACTTCACTCAAGAGATGGAGAAAGCACTTGAATTGATGGATACGGATATGGGGCAATAAGAGTTAGAGAAATACATCGACCTCATGCCTCAACACCAAGAGGTCAACCCACCAACTTCACCACATCTAGAAGAGGAGCAAGTCCCAAGTGACCAAGGAGACATTAAGATCCGTTGAGATCAACCGAAAGGAGAGATTCACAACATCTCATTCGATGAGTCTCAACATAGAGTTGTGCAATCTCGCAGTGTCGACTCCGGATGATCAGTCATCTCCTGCGCAGTTTTAGGAATGAGTGATCGTGTCTGAGGTGCGTAAATATCTAATAGAATTGGTTGATGCTACCAGAGAATATGCCAAAGCCACTAGCTCGAGTGTTCGCTTCCTAGTAGCTGAGAATGAGCGAATGGCTAAGGATCTATAGACGGCCAAGCAGGGAGGAGAATTAGTTGCAACATCCACCTGAGCAGAGTTGAAGAAGGCAATACTAGATGAAGTTTTGTCCCTTGACATAGTCATGCAGGCATTATATTCCAAGTTTGGTACCATGCATAATGCAGTTGTTCATCTCAACGGTTGGGAGCAGGGATGTGCTAGAAGAGCACGTATCTTGTTGAACGTGCATGCTGTTGTTGATTACATGCAAACATGGACAATGAGATACAAGGGAGCCCCACTACACTTGCCTAAGATGATGAAGCCCAGAGCAGTCAAGCTGAAGGCAGGTATCCAAAGTTAGATCCGGAACTATGAAGATCTCGCATAGCTCATCACTCTTCTACAGGCTTCCCATGCAATTTATTCAAGAGTGTGGATGTTGTTGTGCGTACACATGAGATCCCATCTATTGGGACTCTCACCCAAGTGAAGACAAAGGCACAGGTTCGACTGGAGCTTGACTCATTCTTTGACGAGTTGATGTGCATAGCCACTAGCCCTGACTTGGTGATCAATGCAGACACCATGCAAAATGGCCCGACTAGAGCTTGACTCATACTTTGACGAGTTGATGCGCATAGACAACAACCCAGACTTGGTGATCAGTGCAGATATCATGCAAAAGTATGTTTTTGGTCCAGACACACTCAAGAAAATGATGTGCATGCTTTAAGACGAGTTGGGTAGAGAAGTCTGAGCAGTGTACCTGGATGCTATGGAGGCAAGAGTTTGTTTCCAGAAAGATGTCACCTTAGAGTACACTGACACCATCACAGACTATCGAGCTTGGCAACAGTTCGCTACTATCGACCACCATGAGGATGTCCAAGAGTTGGTCTTCCAACAGTTTTCCAAGTCATAGTGATGTCTTGCATGGCTTGCTCAAACCATTTTGTCTCACATGGGTACATGTGCATCATAATGTAACATCTTGTCAAGTGTAAGTTCAAGTGTTGATAGTTGAACGTAACAGTCATAGAGTAGAAGAAGATTCATGAGGGTAGATGAACTATCACAAAGAGTAGATGAACTATCTTAGAGAGAGCTTGGATAATATTGTAACGTGCCTTGTCTTCTCCACTACACAGAGCTAGTATATCTCTTTGGAGGAGCAGGTGGCCGTGACTGTAATGTTCTGCTATTTGAACTAGTGGTCGGACATGGATGTATTGTATGACTGGAACTTACACTTCTTAACATAACATAGCCAACACGTTTCATGCATATGTCGTATTGTATTTCAGCTATCTTGTTTACTCTAAATGATATATGTATATGTTTGCTTACAGATGCATGTGTAGTTATTTTCCGTATTTGTATGTATGAATCTTTCTTAAATGTGTTGTTGGTTTAACCATCACTTTGGATTGCTAACTTAATTTCCTTCCATGTTGTGATGCGTCTTAGCTCGTGTGTTCCCTTATTAGCTCCTTGCTTTCACATGTTTCCAAGGGGCACACTCACCTCACCTTTTGTGTGTTAGAACCACTCATGCACCTTCCTTTACTTACCACATATATCACACCCTTGCTACCAAGAGGGACATCTTACTTGCCTCTGTGCGAAACCGAGGTCAAGGCATTACCGTACAACCCACTGCTGGGACTCCTACACCAAACGGTTTGAGGTCTAATTGAGACTTCTTACCAAGGATATCCCCTAACATGTTTTCGAGTCGAGCACTGTTAATACACCCTCATCAAACCGTGATCACACCAAAACCAGTGCTCTGATCACAACTGAACCGAACTTGGAATGCTATCTAAATCCATCACTATCCTTGAGAAAATTTTCGTCTCCTTGTATCTTAGGCTTTACCGCAATCCAAACCAGATCACTAGGCCCTAAATCATGACCAGTCTCTCAGGCTTTACTATAATCCAAACCTAGATTAGTAGGCCCTAAACCGAGACTTCTCCCTCTTGCTTTACTGCGTATCCCTCCAAAAATGGTCAAGGGATTCCTAGGCCTTTGGGAATGGAACTTGAGACCACCTCCACCCCAAATTCCAAAATCCATTCGGAAAACCAAAGCTCAAAAACCGAAATAAACATCCCAACACCATGGAATCTGGAAAAAGGCAAGGCTAGGTTGAAATCCACTATCATGACCCGCAAAACCATGCCACCAACAACAAGAGAACCATACACCAACATGCAAATCCATTCATGTCCAAACTAGCTAGGAAATCGCACATGCAAAAATGTTACCTGCAAGTATTCCTACTAAATTTGCTTGATCTTGCTTTCCTTCCTTGATCCTTGCTTGTTTTTCCTTTCCCTTTCTTCAAACTAGAGTGCTCCAATAAAAACTCCAAGTGACCAAGAGTGAGAGAGAGAGAGGGAGAGGATAATGAGAGAGCTCTAAAGCTAAACTGACAAAAGGTTACTAACTGATCCTCAGAAGCATTTTTATGAATGAAGCCTCTATTTTCTTCATTTTCCATTATTTTCCTTCAATTTCCTTGTCACATGCAACTTGAGATCTTTCACCTCACTTTTCTCCTAATTTCCTTTATTTTCATAAATAAATGTGCCAAAATTCCTTTTTGCCTTAGCCTTTGCCAATTTTCCTTAGCCAAAACACACATCCGGTGATGCCCACTAGGATATCTTTGCCCAACATTCAGCTTGGAATATGTGTCCCTTAATCGTGGTCTTATTTTTCCTTTATTAACTTTTATTACACAAAATTTTCACGAGGGTTGTTACAATCTCTCTCTCTCTCTCTCTCTCTCTCAATTTTCTCAATATATAATATATATATATATAATATATATATAATATATATATATATAATATAATAAATATATATATATATATATAATATATATATATAACTTGTTTAAATTTTATTGTAAATATTAATTTTTTACATATTTAAAATTAAATTTAAATATAAAGTTGGATATATATATCTATATATATATATATTATATATTCACTAAATTAAATTGGTTAGACAGGTAATGATAGGGTTGTGGTGAAGGGAGAGATGTTTGAGTCAAGCGTTAGGGTTATGGTCCTCTCTTGTGAAGTAGAAGACATCGACATTGAGTTTTTTCTTGCCACTCAGATTGATGTGCTTATTGGGGATCCTTTATTTCGATGGGCGTAAAAAATGGTGGAGAATTCTATGGATTAGTTTTGGGAGAGATCTGGTTGAATCAAGTCATTTTGTTGAAGACGAGTATTGGTCAAGTAGCACAGGAGGTGATGGATTTGACAGGAATAATACCTAGAGCCGCAGGCTTCAACAAGCTAAGATATATGACAGTCATTTTCGAGTTAAGAGAGACGTGACTCTACAACATCCTTTTAGGTTTCCTTCTCTCTACGAGCGATTATATTTGGAGATATGGTTTTTTTTATATAGATCAAGGTTATGGTGTTGTTTATATAGATCAAGGTTATGGGGATCAAGGGAAAGTGTTTCTACCTGTAGATCGGATATGGGAAAGGCAACTCATAAGAGATCTCTGGTAGGAGCTCTCAATCTATTTCAGACATGTTTTCCATCCCTCTTAAATATGGATCGAGACATGAGCATGCTTGCTGAAACTTCAATAATTACAGATCTTCCTTATATACCCTCAGATCTGATAGAGAGGTGTAAGAATAATAGCTTTACAATAAAGTTGAAAGAAAAGGCATCCTTTCAAATTTTTGCAAAGGCTCCAAATAGTAGATCACTTCTTATAGGGGTTCGAAAGGACTTCTTGTCATTGGTAATAAAACGAGAGATCTATAAAAGACAAATATTCCAATGGAGATGTAAAGTATGATTTGTGCAGGTAAATCTATGTAAGATGAAATGCTGCTACCAGACCAAGTAGTTGAATGAAATTCCTCAATCTTGATCAATATAAGGTTGAGGGGTTTTCTTGGATCTAGTTTCCCCAAAGGATCAAAGCCGAATAAGGGACAAGTAAATGGAGGTACTTCATTCAAAGACATCCTTAAAGGGGAGTTTGTTGCCTCAGCCAAAATAGATCAGACTCTCAATATACCCAACCCCTATATTGTGGAGCAACTGAATCAAGCCCCAACAATGACAGTAGATCTATCAGAGACAAATGATATACATACAATATTTGAATCCAAGCTGTCATATGCAAATTCAACAGTTTTTGGCCAAAAACAATGGGTCTATTTCAATGGATTTTCATAACATGGACAATTAATTGTGAGATTCACCTATGCTCTAGGGATTTCTTCATATTAAAGTTTGAATCATCAGAGGCACGAGAGTACATATTTCGAGAGGGACCATGGTTTTGGGGTAATGCAGGACTTCTTTTCACCCATGGTTCCCAAAATTTGATGCCAATACAATGGTGGTATCAAGAATGTCGGTTTGGGTTAGATTGCATAATATACCTCTTCATTTCTAGCACCATAAAGTGATATAAGGAATTGGGAATCTCATAAATAGGTACATAAATATAGATACAAAAAGACCCAAAGAAATAATATACACTTTCTCCAGAATTTGTGTGGAGGTGGACCTCAACAAAGGCTTGTTGAATCACATCCTCTTGACTCATAACAAACAATGTTGGACACTGCTTCTAGACTTTGAAAACATGACGTTTAGGTGCCGAATATGTCGACAAACAAGACATCTACAAAATACATGTCCTACGACCAAGAAAGAGCAAAGAAGGAAAAAGAAACTATGAAGAAAACCAAGCGATGGAAATTTCTAGAGTAGCAGTCTAAAGACGAAGAGAATTATGAGGAAATGGGTCTCCCAATCAATGAAGAAACCCATAATCCACAAGAAAGCGTAGCGAATGGAGGAGCTAATCATGATGAATCAGGAACCCAAGTTCCAACAATGCAGCAAGAGAAGATCCTTGAAGAAAAGTAGACATGACGATTTAAACGACGTCATGTTTCAGAGAGTTCGGATTCTAATAAGGAAAATCCAAGGATTAATGAAGAGAACCAGCTAGCGCTTGTAATGACCACTCCAAATCAAGGAGAATGGCGGAAGGTAGAAAATAAGAAATGAAGAAAAAGGTAACCAATTTCTTCCTTTTAGGAGTAGTTTATTTTTATTTATTTTTATTATGTATTGTCTCTGTGAGCACCAATTTCGACTGGTTTGACTGAATTCTTGGTGAGTATCTACAACATGTAATTTCATTTTCATTACTAAAATTATGTTTTTTCCTTGGGAAAATTACTAAATTAAGTTATTATTTTTTCATATGTTTACTAATAATATATTTTAAAATATTATGGTTACAAATATGAATTATTATTATTCAAATTTATTTTAATGTGATGTATATTATGATTTTTTATTTTTGTTAATAAGAACAATATTGTAATATAGCAAATTGAATTGAAACAATTTATCATTTCAGATTGTATGCTTCTGTAATTCATGATATAATGCTCAGATTTTCAGAAGAAATCACATGGAGAACAAAGGGCCGACGCGTTTTGAACCTAGATCTAGGTTCATCATTAGGACCGGGATGAGGAGCAAGATCAACATACCAATAATATATAAATATCAAAAATGCAACGGTAAATTCCCAATGGTCAAAGAATAAAAATGAAAAGTATTATAAAAAAAGAATGTTAAAGGACAAACATCAAATTAATTAATTTTGAATTTTATTTTAATTTGTTTTATTTTTAATTAATTAAATTATGTGTGTGTGTTGTGTGTGGATAGATTCTAACAATAATAATTTGTTATTAAACAAATTATATTTTATATTATAATTAAAAATAAAAAATAAAAAATTCCCTTAAACAAAGCTTAAATCAGCCATGAAAGAAGAAGGAAACTAAGGGGGGTACGAACAAAGAAAAGGGACCCATGAGTTGCTTAACTTCCATCCATCGACCCTATTAAGAGTTTTACTCCTCTTTTCAATTTCAATGGCTTCTCTTAATTTTCGGTGATGGAAATGATCAACCTTCGCGAGGACCTTAGAATCCTCTAAGAAAATATGGTGCTTCGTTAATTCAGCATGTTCGGCTAGAGTAGAGGAGTGGGTTCTACAGTGCCTAAGGTCCGTTGCATGCTCCTGAATCCTTTGCGAAATGGAACGACCATTCTCACCGATGTAGGGGGTCCCACAAGAACATGGAATTAAATAAACACCTTTCATCCATTTGGGATCGATAGGGTCTTTGATAGATCTTAAAGAGCTACGAATGGTTTTAAAAGGTCTAAAGTTGGAGCCAATCTTCTGCTTCTTAAGAATTCTAGCAATCTTGTCAGTCGTCCCTTGGATAAAGGGAAGCTAGACACTAGAGGCCACCTCAACCTCTTTTTTAACTCTAGGTCCCCGAATAGCTTTTAAAAAGGCTCTCAAACCTTGCAGCTTACTATAACCATTCTTCTTGAAGACATTAAATAGATGGTTTTTCTCATCCATCAGATGGTCTTCATTAGAAAATTGAATAGCCCTAGTACCCAGAGTATTGAGAAAACCTAGTTTCTGGGCTGGAAAGGGATATGAATTAGCATGAAGGAATTGCTCACTATGGGTTTTCTTACGAAAAAACTGGTGGGAGAAAGAACCATCATCTTTCCTTGAGATAAGAACATCAAGAAAGGGTGAGCTTCCAATAACCTCACATTCCATGGTGAATTTAATGGAATCAGACTGACTATTAAGATGCCGAAAAAAAAAAAAAAAAAAAAAAAAAAAAAAAAAAAAAAAAAACTAACTTGGCAACCATTGGGCCATAAGTTGAAGGTGTCATCAATGAATCTCTTCCACAATTTTGGTTTAAACTGAGTTGAAGCTAAAGCCCTAGATTCAAAATATTTCATAAAAAGGTTGGCAACCACGGGAGAGAGGGGAGAACCCGTCGCTACTCCGCACGTTCGCTCATAGAATTGACATTCGAAACTAAAGAAGGTCGAGGTAAGGCAAATCTCTACAAGCCTAGCAGAATTAGGATTTGTTATGCGATTGATAACTTCAATAGCCTCTTTAATCAGGATGTTAGTGTAAAGAGAAACAATATCAAAGCTAACCATAAAATCATCAAGATCAAACTCTATATCCTTCAACTCATTTACAAAGGAGAAAGAATATTTAACAAAGGAACTAGACTTGCCTACTAAGGGTTTAAGCTTCCGAGCTAAATACTGAGCTAGGAGATATGTAGGCCCACCTATGGTATTGACAATAGGTCTAAGGGGGGACCCTTCCTTATGAATCTTAGGAAGCCCATAGATCCCGGGCGTGAGAGGGTTACTTTCTATTAGCTTGTGACTAATTGAGCTTACAAATTTATTAGACTTAATAACCAATGCAATAGCCTTTGAAACATTTTGTTTTTCTTATTATTATTATTTGACATTAAGATATTTTTCATATATTGAAGTAGATATTTAAATATTCACAGTCATTTAAGGACACTATAACATCTTCTATAATTATAGGTAAAACACTTCTCCACTCAATAAATTAATAATAATTATTTTAAATAATTATTATCTAATTAATATATTTTAAAAATTAAATATAATATATATGACAGTAAATATATCTTTCAAATTTAAGAAGTATTAATTACATTTATAAAATACCAATAAATAATATTTAAAAAAACTTTGATTAAATTTTACATATATCTTTCCAAATTTTAAAAATATTAATTAAGTTATAGAATATAATAAATATATTTAAAAATATTGATTAAATAACCTAATCTAATAATTATATTAATAAATATTAATAATATACTAATAAATTATATGGAAAAGATGTTTACTCGCCATATTTATAAAATAAAAATAAATAAGTCTGACTCTTTAGAGTTTAACCCGAATCCCACTAAAAAAAATTGTCAAGTTTACACTTCTAAATATTAGAATATAATATTAAAATACAATTTAATTAAAATATCTTGTAATAATATTATTAATCATGCCATTCAATTAAAAAAACAAAAAAAAAACAATTAATTTCTCATTTAAAGTTCCAATTATATCCCCAAATATATATATAACATGTAGTTCATAAAAAGAATAATATATTTTTAATAATTTTTTTCATTTATTTAAAAATATATTATATATTTTTTTTTTTTTAAAGGCGACCCGTGAAGAAGCGTGGTTCATATAAGTCTCATTATTTTACATCATGTTATATATGGTTGCATCATCTGGCGTCAACACTTCATGACGCAGTAACGATTGGAACTTCCATAAAAAAGTTATTATTAAACCCTCTCAACCACCCAAAATAATATCCATTCACAAAATTATTATAAACCAGATTATGCAAAACTTCAAAACTTTAAATAATTTTTTTGAAAATTTACAATTTTTAACACTATCGAATTCAATTCGAATCCAAACTCAGTAGCTATGTAGACCATGATGCAGTTGCCTCCTTATCCCTCTTCAAAAACAAATTGAAATTCTCTAGGGTTAGTGTTGGCGTTGAAGGAAAAGAATGAGCCAAGCTCTATAGTTTGACGAGTCGGCACGATGTGGGATCACATTTAAACTTCTGGATTTGGAGTCAGGCATTTCTGAAGCTTCATTTTTTTAATGTAGCAACTATCCATTGATTCTTGGGTTTCAAATGTTTTCTAATGTCGGATATGGGAGGGATGATGTTGTATTTGGGCAGTTGTGTTTAAACTTGTGCTGAGTTCTCATTTTGTTGATAGAATTCCTGAAGCTTCAATTTTTATTTTATTTTTATAATATAACTGTTACTTATTTATTTTTGGGTTTCAAATGTTTTTAGACATTGGATGAACTTCTACCAGTTGATTCTTGGGTTTAAAGTGTTTTTAAAAATTAGACACGGGAGTGATGTTAATAAATTTGGAAAGCTTGTAGCAAAATTCCCTCTTCTTAAAATTTTGGTAGCACATCTTGAAAAAAATTATCATGCAAGTTCCATCATATTAGTTCCATCATATTCTAAATTGCATAGAGTTGGAAATTATGCTAATACAAAATTGCCTCATATGCTTCAAGTGAAGCTTAATTCTTGCAAGGGTTGTACATGGGAACTTTCTTTTATCTCTGTTCATATCTTTCCTTCCCTTTTTCAGAATGCTTTTTGATTTTTTCTATCTTCATGAGCTCTCTCCACATAGAGTAACAGATTTGAAGTTAGTAATAGTTTGGGTTTTATCTTTTGTATTGAACATACAAGCTTTGGACATTTTGATTTTATCATATGGAATTAGTTATTAGCCAAATTTTGGATGGAAGAAATGCCAACTTTCTCGACCCTTTCACCAAATTTCTTAAATAAAGTGTCTTTAAGATCTTGACTTTTTCACTAAAATCCTTTTTAAATGAAGTGTCTTTAAAATCTTGACTTTTTCACTAAAATCCTTGAACAAGGTGTATTTAAATGTCTAAGGTTTGATAAGATGGATGTTGCTATGTTGTGATGTCTTTTCAAATTTAGTTCTTAGCTTTGGACAATTATATTTAGTCTACCTGCATGTATTCAATATACACATAAGTATTTATTCTATATTCACATTTTCTAGTATAACTAGACTTTTTTTCAAAAAAATCTTTTGAAACCACTAATTTTCAAATAAAATATAAAGGAAATAGTTTTGTATAAATACATATTCCAAAATTATACGAGGACTAAATCAATATTGTTGAATTGAATCAATGTTTTATATCCTCTATATTTAGATTTTGATAATAATTGTCATTATTTTATAGTTATTTCAGTTTTTGTATATGCAATGTAACATTTAATATTATTTTATACCTTTTGTATTGGAAGCTATTAAATTTATTATTTACCAATTGTTAAATAAGAAAATATTACGACGAACTTTTTTACACATATTTTCCTTATTTGTATTTTTTAACTAACTTTCAATTATATTATATGTTTTAAGTATATGATGAAAAATAATGAGTATGTTATTTTTTTGAAATTTTAAAAATGAAAATTGTTTTTATTAATTTGTTTATTAAAAATGTTAATTATTTTTATTTATGTCATAAATCTTTATTAATTTGTATTAGAGTATTTTACAAATTAGTGAAGGATATTTCGTCCATCAAATAATATTTGGAATATTTCAGATTTCATATATTTATTTAAAAAATAAATATTTTATTTTCAATAATTTTTTTAGTAATTTCAAAAGAAGTTTTTGCAACCCTCATTGCAGGTGCAAATGTCGATCTATCAAATTGATATGACTGTTAGTGGTGGCTAGGCTCTACACCTGGGGAGACATACGTCAACACAGGCTCAACAATACGCTCCCATAAATCCTATCATGGTTGGAGCATCCACTGCAGATGCAAGACCATACCTCCAAGATTGTTTCATTATGGAGCATCATAACTACAAGGTCATTCAACCTATGGGAGACTTGAGTGGGTTTAATGCTTTGGCATGCGAGGGATACATACATTCTTTTGACTTCATGAAGAATAATATTGTGTTTTAGGTTGCAGCTCAAGTTACAGTGTTTGGTCAGTGCAATACTGTTCATCTTAACAATTCACTAGCAGTAGGGGACGACACCTTAATGCAAAATTAATCTTTTTTTATTTGCATGGATATTGGGGCTCAATATACACTGGACGAGGGGAATTCATGACCTAGAGAATTCTTATGGGTGAACAAGGGCTCCACGTCAGCACTCAGGCTCAACTTTCAAACCCAGGGCGTCTGGCCTCTCAATGGAGTTATCACACTGGGGTGAATTCATGGTGATTAATGATCATCTCTATGCCAAATTGTGGAGGAGACTGGTTCATGGCTGATCTTTCTATCAATTCTCTCTGTTATGGATTAATCAAGGGCATGGTTTATAGTGCTAGTGTACTGGATTGATATTTCAGAGTGTGGTTGGGTAATCTTAACATGCTAGATCGTCAACCGAGAGTGTTTCTTGGGGGGGCATCTTTGGGTACCTTGGAGTTGTTCAAAACTTTGTCAGGTTTTATAGCAAGGCATCATGGGTCGTCAACTAGCTAAAAGGAAAGGTGAAACCAAGGTGGCAAGATGGAAATTAGTGGAGGTTTCTCATAATTTGTTGTTGGAGCAATGTCAACATTAAGGCCTTGAGAGTGTTGAGGACGTTCCTGTTGTGCATAGTCAAGATCATTGCTCGGTGATTGTGGCTCTTCATAGATTGGTTGTGTGGTCCAGTGATCTATTTTCAATATGTTGGTTGGTCATCTTATATGTGGCCTTCTGTCGTTGATAAGTTAGACTAGTTATGCATAGTGTTAGCATTATTATTTTTGTGGCTCCAAGCCAGAATTTTGGATATCCTGCATCATTTTACAAATCATGCTCACTCATGTATATGATCTTGAAATTCATACTAGTTAAGTTTAGCATATGTAACCTCAAGATTTTAAATTGGTGGTATTGGACTGGTTTCCCTACTAGGTGGCACTTCAACACCAAGTAGACCTGCTTGTACTTATTCTCATCTGTAATTAAATGTCGAGACTTAAACAAACATACATATATATATATATATTGCAATTTTAAAATTTACATTTATTATAAAGTTTTTGGTTTTATGTAATTAAAATTTTGATCTTTAGTTATTAATTTTATATAACTATCTATAGTTCCTTGTATTTATTCACTTTGAAAATTTATTTTTGTCTGAGTTTATATAGTCATTATATTTACTATTTTGTTATAAAAATTATTTTGAATAATATTTCTCTAGTTTAAATCCAATTTCAAGTAATATACTTTAATTTTGTTTTAAAAATATTATGTTTTCTTAATCAAAATATTTTCTTAATTTGATTCTTTAACATCTAAATCTGTAAATAATAAAAATATTCTAAAATCAAAAGTTAAATTTAATGTTAATACAACTATTTTAATGTCACATAATATTGATATTTACAAATAGTTAATATATAAAACTAAGTTAATAATAAAAAATATTAGTATAAATCAAATTTACGTTTTATGTCAACCAGATTTATATATAAATTAAATTGAATTGCATTAAATTAAAATGTATCAAATAAACTATATGGGGAATCTAAAACTTTATAATTATTAGAAATAAGTTTCTTCCAAATATTTATAATAGGAAGAGTCTTGTTTCCATTAAATTTCATAAGTGGAAAAAAAATCCCAAATTTTAATATGGAAATTGATGTTTCAACAAAATTTTCTTAAGATTTGAGAGTACGAATATTCATTCAGGGACTACATGGATGCTTGGTATTTTAAGAGAAAAAAAATAAAGAATATAAATTTCATTATGATTTTTTTTTTCAATCAAAATGTCAAAGTTAATTATTTTAATATTAATGTCATGGAAGGTCATAATAATGCTATTAATAAAAATTTATATTGATTTAGTGATTTATCTCACCTCTCGGTATAAGTGTATACTCAACATAACATAACACAAGGTTAAGGGAAGGGCCTCTATACCTATTCCAACCTTCTTATAATTACAAGTGAGAACTTGAAGGCGTGAATATTTTCATTACATGCCAATTCCAATTATAGAGTAACCATGATAATAAATACATTGACCATAAGAATGAGCTTTCATATATATATATATATATATATATATAGACAACCCCCAAACCATGGTTCTCTGAGGAAAATGCATTGTAAACATTCTTACAATGAAAATAAAAATAAAAAAGGGGACTAATTCAAGGGACATTGATTCCAGGGCTAAGGGGGTGGCTTGCTTGGGATAAATGAGGTTTCTTGTGCATAGATATGAACTATTTTTTGGACATACACTAGGGCTAGTTGGTGATCTTTAAGAACCCGATCAAGAGTTAAAGTGGGCTACAAAGAGAAGTATTCAGGCTCATGTTTCCTTGGAGAACACTCACAAGGAAGACATGGCATAATTTATGAGGGGTGACAGTGTGAAAGTAAGTACATGAAGTCAATTCTTTTGCAACAAGTAAACATTAGAAAAGATGGCATTCAAACTCTAGGGAGGTAGAGGCAGAATAAAAAGAGGAGACAGAGTAAACAACCATAGAGAACAAGTGCAGGAAAGAGGAGTAACAGAAAAGAAAGTGACAGAAGATAAGAGAAGTAAAGGGGATAGGGTGTTAGATTCCCCAGAGTTTGTGGGTTGGGATAGATATCCCTGGAGCCTTGTAATAGTTTAGGTTCTATTGACGGTGCTGGACCTCCCAACATATCAAGGGGATCTCCCCAGTAAGAAGTCCCAATTAGACCTCAGACTATTTGGTGTAGGAGTCCCAACAGTGGGTCGTAAGGTAACGCCTTGACCGCGATGTCGCACAGAGGCAAGTAAGATAACTCTGTCAGTAGCAAGGGTGTGAATGATGTGGTGAGTCATGGAATGAGTGTGAGAGGTTCCAACACTTCAAAGGGGGAGGAAGGTGAAGGTGAGTTCTAGGTTGAAAGGGATCAGTCCCAACTCTACTAGGAACACGCCACACAAAGGACATGCACAACTTCCGGTAGAGTAGTCGACACAGATGTGGCAGTCCCAACATACAAGGTAAGATAATGTGAACAACACTCATGGATCGGTCTGAGACAAGTGTGACCGTTGATATAACAAGGTTCGGAGAAAGGTTTGTCTGGTGTTCAGTAGAGAAGTCGGCACAGACAGTGACAACATTAACAACAAATGCAACACATTAACAACACGATTCAAATAATTGCATGTGAATCAGTTCATACACAAGTACGTAAGTTAAAAAACATATATCATTAAGACAATCGGAGCAGTCCAACTACAATAACAACATATGCATGAAAATGTGTTGGCTTTTATTATATAAAGAAGTGTAAGTAACAATCATACAATACACCATGTAAACCTACTAGCCTTATCAGTAGAATTTTATAGCCACATCTGCCTGCTCCTCCAAAGAGATGTACTAGCTCTGTGCAGTGGAGAAGCCAAGGCACGTTACAATACTGTTCAAATCTTATTCAAGATAGTCGTAGTAGAAGCTTGGCTGACCAAAAGCCCATATAATGAGTTATGAGGAACTAATTATAGCAATGGGTGGGGTGACCCTTGACATTCCCCTTTGTGACAGTTCAACTACCCCCATGAAACTTCACGTACTCTATGATTGTTACATCCAACTGTTGACACTCGACTTACACTTGACATGACTCAATGTTACAATGTACATGTTCTCATGTGAGACAACATGGCTTGAGCAAGCCTTTCAAAACATCACTAACACTTGGTCTGCTATGGTGAGACCATCTCTTTGACATGCTTGTGATGGTGAAGTGGTGAGCTGATGCCAAGCTTGGTCGTTTGTGATGGTGTGCATGCACCTCATGGTGACATCTTGCTGAATAAAACTCTTGCCTCCGTTGCAACTAGTGCATTGTCGAGGCCTCTTCATCCAACTCGCTTGCTAACATGCGCATGGTATTCTTGGGTATGGTTGAAGTGGCAACACATTGATGCATAGTGTTTGTGTTGATCTTCAAGTGTGCATTGGGGGTCATGCACATCAACTTTCCAAATTGCATGTTCAACCCTAGTTGGAATTGTTTCTTGTATTTTCCTTGGTGAGTGTGTTGAATGGATTGGATTGCATGCGTGCGCTCAATGACATGCATGCTTCTAGATCCTTCACATGCGAACAACAACACTTCTCACCATGTTTTCTCTGTGTCCATTGTTGGGATGGATTCTTAACTTGTACTGGCGTAGTTTCATCCATGAATGCATGTTGTGTCCACTGTTGTTCATGTTCCTACTGCAACTCATTGGTTTGTCTGTGCAGCTTCATGTTCTTCTTGAGTTGCTGCTTCAGCACATGCAACTCCTTCTTTGTTCCATCTTCTACCTTTGCATGATCTTCATGTCACGCTGTCACTTCATAGTCCGAGTCTCCAAATTTTCTTTCATTATTAGTGGATCTACTTAATCTTGCAACTTTTCTCCTCCTCTATGTTGTCAATAACATTCCTCTTGCATCCATTGTGTTCACTGCATTCTCTGTGTTCGTTGCATTCACTGCGTTCACTGCATTTAGTATGCTGCCTTCAATTGTTGCTCATGATGTTGCTCACTGTGATGATGTTGCTCACTGTGATGATGCTGCTTGATGTCCTTGTCCATGAAAAACTTGATGTCTTCCTGAGTAGGTAATCCCATGGACACTTGATCGACTGTATCCCCAAGTGTGCTTTGAACGGTGTCTTTGTCTCTGCTCTCTTGGAAACCATTGTACTTGTATTGTTGAGAGGAAGATGAAAACCTGTGATACCTAGGGACATGGCAACACTCATAGCAAGCAATCTATCAGTCAAAAACCAAAATGAACATGAGAACTAACCTGCAACGTACCTGGTTGAATGATCGTGAAGGTTGCGCAATTTCGATCGGGAGGTTGAGAGACCGACTGGCAAGACTGCACAAGGCACAGTTCAGTCTGTTGGGAGACTAACTAACTATTGGAACTGCAAAATGCGCATTCGATTTGGGCATTTGGCTGCTGGGGCTGCGGAATGTGTGATTCTAGCTAGGAAAGACTTTTGGCCCAGGGACAGATTTGCGCAAATTTTTGGGCCAAGCAACCACTGACCTCCAAAAATGCACAATTCAGTCCAGGAGGCTAGTGCTGGGCCAGATTGTGCAAATCTGGAGAGGAAGGTGGGCCTTCCTTCTCCAGATTGCGTAATGCAGCCTTGGTGAAGGTAGAGACCAGGCCAAGGTTGGCCCAACTCGCCGAAGGGCAACTGAAAGAAAGTAAGTCAATGAAATCCATGGTGACACTAAGTGATAGTAGAAGTGATAAATAGTGTATGCAAAACATGAATGGAGGATTGAGCAAACATATCAACATGCATGTGGGTGAGGTCATTCGTCGGTTGGGCGAACGTCTATGAAAAACAATTTCATGCATGCGACAATAGTGAGATAGCAACGAAAATTGAAACAGATCTAGGACAAGTTAGAATATATGTGTTACGCAGTAATTTGTCACCGTTGGTCACCGTCCCTGTTACTCTTGCTTTCGCACATTGGAGGACACATTTATGGACCTGTGACCAGTGACACAACTTAAAAACACTTGCATTGGATTCTCCTAAGTATGAACTTCAAACTCCCTGAAGACACCTTTTTCAGATTAGCCCTAAAAAGTGCCCTTTTTCCATTAGCGCGGGTCCACAGTGTCTTACCCACGCCAATGAATCAGTTCCTCAAAAGAGGGCGCGTCCATGGACGCTCTGTCATAGAGCAAAGCCCGCACCACCTAAATTTGGTCATGATTTTTAGCCAGCGCGCACTCATATGTTTTTTCCTCTTTGTTCATGGATTTCTCTGAAGGAAAAATCTCATGGAAGTGGTCGAGTGTCATCCTTTTATCCATGACAACCAAGTTCAGTGGCTATTCTGGGATAATGCTAAATCTTCAGTAGGTGTCCTGATACAATGCATACTCCTTCCTCCTCCATCTATAAATGACTGTCACCCTGCATTAAACCAACTA
>APFE031293155.1:198783-214091 GCA_000404065.3 Pinus taeda
GAAGTTAAGATGGATCTAGGATGGTCTTATTATAATTAAATTCATGAATTGCAAATGATGTAATATTACTTATTTTTATACATTTATAATAGTATAATATTACTTATTATAGTATAAGAAAAGAGGATTATGAACATGTATAAATTTTGGCTTTTTTAATATAAAGGTTGGAGCTTATATTATTATTACTAAATTTGTGCATTTCTAATGATGTAATATTACCTATTTTAGTATGAGAGGAGACGATGGCTATGATGTAACCATTGTGAATGATAGAGCCTACAACAAATGTGAAGGTTTTATTTTACCTCCTTGTATTCACATATTTGATTGATGTGCATTTGTGTGTATGTGCAGTGAGACAAAGCAAGTGGGTTGTCATGTCAAAACCTATGCGTAGAAGACTTGTAAACATTTTGTTGTGCAGAAAAGCTTTGTTTGGGAAGCCCGCTATGTAGACATGATACTATTGCAGTGTAGATTAGATATGTGTGTGAATCCTACCATGTAGATGAGATATTATCGCAACTAAGTGTTGGCAGTGTGGAGTGGACTATAAAGGTCATGAGGCATTAAGTCGTTGAGTATACAAGTTGTCAAGGTCTCAAAGCTATGGAATGGATATACATTTCAAGGTGTTGATGGCTAAAAATGACCTCATCAACATCAAGGAAGGCCACCCAGTCAGAGTCCCAAATCAAACTCTTATCCATTTGTATAATGGCTCCAACTAGTTCAATTGGGTCAAGTTACCCCCTCTCTCTCCCTGCTGGTTTATGGTTTGTCTATTATTTACAAATTGAAAGAGAGAAATCAGATCCGCTCTCTTGTTGTGCACATGCAAGCAAGAAAATCCTTAGGCTAACTTGAGGGCTCAACTAAGCCACATCTAAAGTCTTGCCTTATGTAAGGGAACTTCTAGAATGCAGTCTTTAATCTAAATGTAGATATTTTCTAAGATGCAGGTGATAAAAATAAATTCTAAATCTCTCTCAATTAAGAAGATATAGATCTATCCCAACAGAGAGAAAAATAGCTAAATAATTAGGGATTTTAACAGTCTAGTGTATAATCAATATGTAACTAATGAAATAGTTCCACTAGTTGATATTATAATTACCAAAACATGTTTTGTTTAAATATATTAATAACAATGAATGATTAACTATTAAAACTAGGAAAAAATTCTTATATTTTCAATAACTATTAAATCGATTTTGGATGACAAATTTATGAGTAAATAGTTACTTAGAAATCTGGTTTAAGTACTTGAGAAAAGATAAATTAATAATAGATCTATGTGACTATGAATTAGATAGCTAACCCAAAAGACATTTGTCCTCATATCAAACATGAATGCAAAATATGAACAAACTTTAGACAGTTCTGGCATTTCATAGATGAAATTTACTTTAAATAAAAGTATCCAAATTACAAATTGATGAAACCTTGTCTCTTGCTCAGTTTCCAACACGATCTCCAACAATGTCTTCAAAATGAACAACTTTGCTCATTGAGAAAAGAATTACAAAATTGTTTCTTCTATCTCATTGATAGAGATTGTATTTCAAGAAGCAAATCCCCATTTCCTCATATCTAGGTTTTCTCCTCCTTTCTACAATTATAATCCCCTATACAAAAGTGTTTTAGATCCTCTAGTGATAGGGAAGAGGAACCCTTTTCTCTATCTCAAAACTGATATTTATTTACAAAAAAAAAAATACAAAATTGGAGAGTTGTTAGAAGTGGGTTTTTAGATCCTTAATCAGAGCTGTAAATTATCCATCTTCTTCCATGCTAGTAATAAAATTTCTCCAAGTCGTCTTTGCCTCATCTCCTCAGCTGCTCCCCTGCCACAAACTAATAAAAAATTACAAATCAAAATCAGAATTACAAAATTGGGGAAAATAAATTCCCAATCAAAATCAAATTAAATGAATAAATTGAGAAAAATGATGCTCTCGTTGATTGGTGTTAAGGCTTCTATGGCTGAAAGGAGTTTTCATGAAACTAATTTTGAATTAACTGAAATTTGGGTAGATAAAATTGTTTCAACAAATTTTCGCAAATTGAATTTTTGCTACAATTTTGTAACCTCATTTTACGCTAAATTTTTAGGATATTGAATATGCATATTTGGTTTAGTTAATTCTTCCAAATTGTTCTCCTTGATTCTAGCTTTGCAACGAGCCGTCTTAGACCTCATTTGGCCAAGTAGAATTCAAGATATGCCTTTAATTGAACTATCAAAAATATTTATTCGCTAGAAATACATGCCTCAACCAAAGTTGGACATTTTTAATTAAAAATAATCTAATTTTAACTATATTAATAATTTTTTAATTACTAAATATTAAAATTAATAATTATTTAATCAAAATATTCATTTAATTAATTTTATACGAATTAATTTAAATTATAAAAATTAGAACTAAATTTATAATTATACCAATTGAGAATAATTAATTAAATTTTTAAATAAAATATTAAATTTTAAATTATTAAAAATGTTAAATTGAAATACTTTTAAAATATGAAAGTGGTTTTTTGGGAGCTCTTTAAGAGTCCCGAGATTATACGAAGAGGGGAGAGTTTTATAATGGGAAGCATAAGGAGGGTTATGAGGTGGGAGTGTGTTAGATCTCGGGGTCTCAAAGGAATAAGGGTCTCATGAGATATAGGGAAATGGAGAGACTTGAGAGTTGAGGGTATGAGAAGGAGGGAGGTGAGGTGAGGTGATAGGAGAGGAGGGTCACTTATGGTGGGAGTCTCTCTCCATAAACTGCAATTACTCTTGTGATATTTTTTTTGCATGCTGAAAAAACTAAAGTCGCTATTATGATGATTCTCATAATCTCTAGAGTTTTTAAAATTTGGAATTTAAATTAACTTATATAATATATAGATATATGAGATAAACAAATTTGTTATTATATATATAGAATATAATATTTAATATATATAATATATAGATTTTAATTATTTATTTATTAGAGAATATAGATAGGTAGGTTTGGTAGATAGATATAAAAAATTAAAATCAATATTTATATCTTAAAATTAATTAATTTACAAAAATTAAAATAATATAGATTTGGTGCATTTTTTAGCTTAGGCGGTATAAATCACCGAAACTTTGAATGAGCATCATTTGCAAACTGTAAGTCCAAATGAGATAAAACGAGAACCAATGGAAAGCTAGTAAGAAACTGAATACAATGAGGTAATCAGAGTGGAAATCCAAAGAAAATAAAAATATCACAAAAATATCGCACAATTAACCAAAAGAAAGCTTTAAAGAGCGATGTGACCATAATTTTTGTATAGGATCCCAATTATTATTATGAATATAATAAATTAAAATGGGGGGGGGGCGCAGTGGGGGTGGGGGCTGTGGTTTTGATTACAACAACACAGGGTTGCATGGATTATTTAGTAAGGGATGGTTTATTAAATTTATTAAACAATGGAGTGTATCAAGGTTATGGAATGAACCATCAATGCATTCAATAGTCATTTTGAAAGCATGGACTCTAAGATGTTTTGAGGCTAAAGATATTGAACAAAGAAGTAATTAGGTGAAGGAGAATTTGATACTTAATATTAAACATTGATTTAATATTTATTAATTGTTAAATACATATCAAAGAGGATTTTAATAACTCATGTGATTACATTATATTCACAAGATGTACATATAAGTATATCTTTCAATGACTCTTGGTTTTCATTTTCCAAGAGGTATCTTGGACTTTTTTGACCATTAGACTTTACTTCAGCTTTTCTCCTTCCATTCAAGTGAATGATCAAAATACACATAACTCCAAGGATTATGTTTCCAACATTTCACCTTTTATCCAAAAGGGTGTATGAGTCAAAGAAGAGAGATGAAATACAAAAATGAATCGAAGCCAATGGCTAGATGTGCTCTTTAAAATGGTGGTTTAAGGAAGACCATAAACTAAATGAGATAGTAGAACCCAGTGTTTTCTACCAATGGTTGTTTAAGGCTGACCACCCACTCTAGAACTAAACTTGAAGCAATTCCTCGAACAATTTTGAATCTGGCTAGAAGCTGAAGTCATATGTGGAGTAGAAGTTCTCCTTGATGATGGTTTACATATGATCGCAAGTTGATGAAGTCAGTAGTAGAAACTGAATTATTCTACTAGTGGTGGTATAAATTTTTGCACCATCCAATTCATGCTTATAGAACATGAATTTATCCCTGGCTACAACTATGACTCTTTTAATTTCTGATTATGCCACTAAGATCTTGTTCAAGCTATGGCTTAGGCTCGCTTTATATATCCTCGAAGCTATTATTTGAGCATCAATTCCCTCCCTCATTCGATACAAGGTGAGAATTTGAAGATATCTCCACTTTAAGACATGTCAATAATTGATATTGAATTATGAGGTATGTCCGATATATCTTCTTGACTGTTGAAAATAATTTATAATAAGTGATCCATCAAAGGTGAATCTTTCTCTTACATGAGTATTATGATTGGAACAATTGTCTGTATGATGAGTATGTTTTCCAAAATGCTCACAAGGGTGAATAACAAAACATTGATATTTTGTGTGGTTAACTCGATCGTAATGTTGGCATCTACAAATCTGATGTGGAAGTGGAGTAGGATGTGGAGTAGGTGAAGGTGATTATTGTAATTAAGCCTAGAACATTAAAACTAGAATGGTTTCGAGTAGTATGGAATATGAAATGTCACGTCCTTTTCATATCTAAGAATATTTTTGTTTTTCTTATTGCTAAGTTCTTCACAAGGTCTGATGAGGGTTTCAAAAGTGGAAGTTGAACCTTTTCCTCTTCATGTAAATATGCTCTTGAAACGGCCTCACTAATTTGATCAAGTGTTGGATGTTGATAAGAGCCTTTCTCTAACTCAAAAAGAGATTTTTTCTAAACAAGAAACCATTCAAAATTATGACTTCTATTGTATTTCATCTTATTGGAGCTGAGGTTCGAGATGCAGAAACTTAATCTTGTCCTGTGTAGCTTGCAAACATATTTGAATATTAGTGAGAGTGGTTTTGCTAATCTTGACTATACCATAAAAAACAATGGATATTATAGCGTTTAGTAAATCTAATAAATCGACAATTTTAGCCATTTTCTCGACAACCCATAAGCATGAAATGAAGGATGAAGGTTTTCTATTGTTGGGCGAATTAACTGTATTTTAATAAAACATATCAATTGCTCACACATACATTGTAAACCAAGGTATGTCTATTTATTTCAATATTGTCACACACAGTATATGGAAGCAATAACTGATCACTGATATTGATTAATACTCAATTATTGTTAAGCTTTCTTTTATAATAACATGGAAACTTTTTGTAACTCTTCACTTTTATAGAAATGGAAAACAATTCATCAAAAGCATCACTGTCAAACCCTTTCTTACATAAAAATAGCACTTTGCACACAGTGCTGGAAATGAAAACACTCTTGTGAAATAAAATGATACTCGTCTATTCTAGATCACTCTGGGAAGAAAAGGAAATAACACTCTTTGAAATCAATTGCATAAAACCATTTTATCACAACCACGCAATAAGAATCAACCCATTCATTAACTATATGACACATTGCAACAAATGTAACAACAACCAATTGACATTTTATTTCAAAAACAAATTTTAAATCTATAGCATTAATCAAAGAATAACAACACACAATTAGTAAGGATCGATCCAATAACTATGCTAACACACAAGTAATATATATTAGATATTTTGCAAGCTAAATTAATCATCAGCAAGGAAAATTCATCAACAAAAAATTTAACAATGATGAGTTGAAATTATAACAAGAACTTAGATATCATAGCCACAATTAATTTAAAATGAAACTAATGCGCTACCTCTACAATATAGCAATCCCTACTAAAGAGGAGGGCCCTTCATCCTTAGGAGGGAGTTGTTAAATCATAGCTCACAATCTAGCACAACAAACCACAATTAAACTATAAACCCATAAATAATGCAGTAGCCTTGAGAAAATACAAGATGCACAATTCTCCAAAAATATGGTGCCATCCACCACAAGAGGAAGAGGTTTTCTATCTTACAGGTTTTCATTATGTCTAATATTGGTATCAAAATAAACCATGAAAATCCCTCAATTATTAGGCTATTCAAAGAGTATTTTTAACAAATTACAAAAATTTATTAGAAATAAAGGTAATTCTATAACATTATCTCATTTTGGAGAGTGGCCAAAATAATATATCATAATTGTTATACCCGAGTTAGCTAAATTGTCACCAAAAGTCAAATCCTTGATAGAAAAACAGTCTTAGTTTATTTGGCTAAGTAGTAGCCTACATGTTAGCTCCAAAAATGGCATCAGGAAAATAAAGTTTTCATCAACACAAAACAAAGTAGCAGCATCACAATAATAATGATCCACGGAGTTTGGCTTGGTGTGATAGTGTTGAAATTTTTTGAAAGAGCAGTGTTTCATCATTTGGGAAAAAGTAAGTAGCAACATCCTAGGAAGTTGAGTCATCCTATAAATACATTTCTTGTAATTTTGTTAGTAATGTTACCCAAAGACAATTAACCTCTTGCCAATATAAAACTAAAACTGCATAAGTTAAGGTGACATGAAATAATAACATACTTCGATTAAAAGGATAATCAGTGGGATGAAAGGATGTAGTTGTAAGGGTGAAAGTGGTAAAAAAAAGTAAGGAAATTATGGTGAAAAATATGTAAATTCTTCTAAGACCCAACATCTCCCCCCAATTGAGGTAATGACATGTCCTCATGCAAACCCTCAATAAACCTTCAATGCTTATTGTGAATGCAACTCAATAAAATTGTAGGCTTTTGTTATATCCTTAGAGATATCCCTATATCCCTCAAAATAAATCAAATCCAAGCATCAAGTCTTTGCCTCTATAGGTTTCAACTAAAATTATTGTCGATACTTGAGTGTTGGAAGCCAAATCGAAGGAAGTCTAAAATTCGACCCAAACCAATTGAGCCCACAACATCTGATACAATTAACACACACAAGTATTCTTGAAAGCACATGTAGAAAGTTGGGCTAACAATATGGGTCTTCATCTTCTTTCTTTTTTCACATGCTTCCCATCTTACATTATGTGATTACCTATGTGCATGTACTAGAAGGCCAACTTAGTGTGCATTAACTCTCTCATGAAGAATACTCTTTACATGTAATTCATTCATTCTTTGAAGCAATCCAAATTCATTCCTTCTCTTTAGTCTCAAGCATCCAATTATTGTTTCTTCTTTGTAACTAGATTTTTGTGTGTAGATTATCCAACAATTTATATGGTATTAGAGAAAAACAGAAAATCATAAGAAGAAGCACATATTTTTATTTGCATTAGACAAAGAATTGTAGCACTTGTATAGAATATATAAGCCCCCATCAGTGATCATAACATCATTCATTTATTTTGAATTATCATTAAATTTTCAAATATATTAGTTATAATGAAACAATCTTACCTAAACACTTTGATACCTAATACACTTCATGCATATATGATATCTTCTACACATATGCACCTTCTGTATAAGCACATATATAGAAGTTGTGTATATACAAAAAATATGCAAATATATGGAAGATATGCATATATGAAGTATGCACAACTTTCATATATGCACATATATGGAAGTTGTGCATATACGATAGATGCGCATATATGGTTCAAGATATGTGCATATACGGAAGCTGTGCATATATAGAATTCACATAGCTTATATACATGTGCATCTTTCGTATTGCATATCTTCTGTATATGTGCATATCTTCTATATATGTGCAAATTTCATATATGTGCATATATGGAAGTTGCGCATATAAGAAATATATGTGCACATATGGAAGTTGCACATGTATGGAGGCTGCATATATATAGAGGCTGTGTATATACATAGGCTGAATTTGTGCACAACTTTTGTATATGTGCATATATGTAAGTTTCACATATACGATAGATGCACATATATTGAAGTTACGCATATATGGAATTTGCGCATATCTTCCATATATGCACAACTTCCGTATATGTGCATATCTTCCATATATGCACAACTTGTGTATATGCATATATCTTTTATATATGTGAAAATTATGTATCCACGCATATCTTCCATATATGCACATATACAAAAGCCATGCATATATAGAAGTTGTGTACAACTTCCGTAATATGCATATATGACAGTCTCTAGATATGCACAACTTATGTCTATGGACATATCTTCTATATATGTGCAACTTTTGAATATGAACATATCCTCCGATATGTGTAAATTTTGTATATGCACATATCTTTTGTATATGTGCATATCTTCTATATATGTGCAATTTCCAGATATGTACATATGTAGAAGATATGCATATATACAAAAGAAGCATATATACGAAATATATGCACATATACAGAAGTTGTGCATATATGGAAGTGTTGACGGTATTGGACCTGCCAACATTAAGGGGATCTCCCAGATATGAAGTCTGAATTAGACCTCACACCTTTTGGTATAGGAATCCCATATGGAACTACGGACCAGTTGTCGATGCAATGAATGCTAATGATATGCCTTGGATGGAAATACACATGGAGTGATGTATGGTGACTATGGTGAGAGAAAGTGTGTGGCCCTGCAGAAAGTCAAGTGCAATACATGAAGGTTCCAAAACACAAATGGAAAATAAGTGAGCCGCTTAAAAGCCCATAATAGTATGCAGCTTAAAAGGAACACACAAGCATAAATGACATCACAAGATAATATGCTAAATATTTCACAATTTAACAGTGATGAAATAATACAACAACACACATTCAACAAGATTGGTACCAATGCAAACGAAATAGTTCATAAGCATAAGCATAAGTTAAATCACATACATTGCAAACTATAACAAGAATAATCCTACTATATTCACAACATATGCATGAAAGCGTGCCAGATTTGAGCTTTTATTAAAAGTGAAAGTTCCAATCATACATACACCATTGATGAAACACTAGTGCGAATAGTGGAACATGAAGTCAACATCAGTTGCTCCTCCAAAGAAATATACTCCATCTATGCTATGGTGAAGCCAAGGCTTTCACAAAACTCCCAAGCTCCTTTCTATGCCTAAGTCTAGCCAAAAGCTTGGCTACCAAAATCCTTTTGCATGAGTTATGAGGACATATTTATAACAAAAGGGGGTGAATCCTCACATTCCCCTTTGTGACACTTAGACTTCCCTCATGACTCTTAAACTTATTTACAAATGACTATTCAATTAAATTACATCATGACTCTTCACATTCCACAATGGACATTTGGAATTTCGCTTACAAATTATTTACAAAATAATATTACAGTTTACACTTATACCCATATAACACAAAATAGGGTAGTGACAACTTGACAACCTAACAAGACCAAAAACTATGATGCTTGATTTTGGGGAAACTCTAGCTCAGCAACTTCCACTTGATGTCTCTCGGTCACATATCGGTGCCAAGCTTGGTACTGTGTGATGACATCCCAAAACTTTGTGATGGTGTCTAGCTAGAAGCAGACTCTAGCCTCCATGGAATCCGAGTACAATGATTTGGAACCGGGTTGAACTTCCTTTTGGAGAAGGAGCAACATTGTTATAACTTGGACAGGGCCATCGATGTAGTTCTTCCTGTTTTATCTGTTCAACTCCAAATGTTCCTTAGTGGAAATATGTTTAAGCTACTCCAAGTATTCTTTGATCTCCTTCCTAACTTGGTTTTTAGGTTTGGCTTTGTTGAAAAAGCCAACTAATTGGATCCTCTGTGTGTTCACCAAGAAATCCAAAATGTTGTATAATTGTACAAACGTCGCATGAATGCTACCAATGAATGAGGTGATTTTCTTGTTGTTCTTGATCAACATTCAAACTCTTTCTGTCTCTAGCTCTGCCTGTTGCTTCATTTTATTTCCCAAGTTAAGCAGTGCCCCTTTGTATCACATCAACCATTCATGAATGACAATGTTGGAAGTTTGTACATTCCTGAGAGTTTTGACAAATTATTTGCATTGTTTTTGTAAGCCATGCAAGTGGGAAAATGCCTTATGTACATTAACAAGCTCCTTATAGAGGTTTTGCATGGTCTCTCCAAGTGTCGATACGTCACCAACTATCGTTGCTCTCATCTCCTCCAAATAAACCTGTTCGGAAGCTATGTCCTGAGTTGTTGCAATGAGCTTTTCTATCTCTTATCTGACGACCTGTAAGTTCTATTCCAATTGCTTATTATTTGCCATCAAATACTGAGTGTTTTACCTTGTTGCACCTACAAAGACCAAGTTGGCTTCGACAATGGAATTGGGATTCTTCCTGGTGTCTGCCACTATCACCCTTTCTCTAATGAAAGCAAGCGATGCGAGGTCATCTAGAAAATGATTCTTGCATGCTTGTAAAATCTTCCTTTGTAGTTCAACATATGAAATATTGTACGTGACTATGACTTGATCGTGATAAAGAGGAGTAAATTCCTCTTCTTCGCTCGGATCTAAATCTGATGTTGGAGATGGTGGAGACTTAACAGTGACCTGTTGTGCACTTGAAATTAGGTCAACATCTTGATTCTATGGCTCTGGTTCCTCCTTCATGTCTACAATCTCAATCAATTCCTCAATCTCCTGAGAAAGCTCTTGGTCTTGCACCTGTTCGCTCTCCTCCTCTACTGCTATCCAGTTCTATTCTTTCTCTTCAGATTGTTTTTGTGTTGTTTCTTCTACTATTGTGCCTCACCTTTCCTCTTCTTCCTGCTTCTACTTCTCTTCTTTTTCTTGCTTCTACTTTTCTACCTCCAACCTCCTCCGCTTCTCTTCTCTCTACATCCTATGTTTTCTCTTATCCTCTACTACTAAAGCCACTTTCATAATAGCTAGATCTAATTTCATCTTGTGGCTTCTTTCTCCCCCTCGATTTGAAGCAACCTTTCTCTTTCCTTATCTTGCGCAAGGTTTCTCCCTTCTGCTGGCACTGCTTCCAGAGTTTCTTCCTTCTGTAGAGTCTTCTGTAAGGTTGCTACTAAACTAACCAGCATGGGGGATTTAGAGGCATTATAACAATTTCTCCATGGATCCTCATTCAACCATTAAAATGTCCCGCAGAGCCACTAATAATGTATTCTTGTAAATGGTTCTTGCAAATACCATGGGGATGATATGGATTAAAGTCTCGAATAATGAAGTCAAACTTCTTTATTGTCTTTCTTTCGGTCTCTATGAATTTGAGATTATTGATCTCGTACAATCCAACTTGCATAGGAAGATTTGGCCATGGTGATTTCTTCTTCCTGTGCAAGGTTGCGAGCAACCCTGTGGAGAGATGACATGAAACTTCTTGCATGACAAGTTTGTTGGTGGCATAGCTTGGAAAAATATGCAGCGACTTCTTACCATCGAACACTCTAAGGAAGGTGCCATCTGGTGAGGCAAACTAATCTATGATCTCTAATATTGTCTCCATTGATCCACATGACATGTAATGTGGTTCTTCCTTAAATATCAACTTGTATATAGGAATGAGGAAGTGGTTAGTTATCTTCTTTATTACTCCTCGATGGTTGATATCCAAGAAAAATTTGTAGTAGATGTGCATGGCAGGGTATCATGGTGTCCAAGTGCAGCTCATGCCCATCAATGCATTGTGTGCACAAATTGCATCTAGTAAATATGCGGTCATATAGAATCTTGCTTTCTAGCCCTTGGGAGGATTTAGGGTGTTTGCTACATGGACTCTCAGCAGTCGAGCCAACAAATATGACCATTTGAACAACTTCCCCTCGTTCAAAACCTAGTTCAATAATATTTCCCACCCTTTAAGAAAGGTATCTGTGCTTTGCTGACCATAGATTCTTCAAGCTAGGATAACCAAGAGCTGGTAGGCCCTCCTGAGAGACTTTGTCTTGCATGTGTGGGTGGGTGTCTGTTGAAACTTTGATGGCTCTTTCACCTAGCCTTTAAAAACATCTTTCATGCTCAGATAGTTGTTGGTGGCATAGAAGTATGAATCCATGAATGTTTCTTGCTCGGTAAAATTGTACATTACACGGTAATCTTTTTCCAGAAAAGTGGAAAACTTTTGTCCACTAGCACTATTCAAAGTCATGGTCTACACATCAAAATGTGAAAAAATCCAGCTCATGACATTTGCACATGGGAAGGTTGGATATCTTCATGCAACCAAATGTAATTCTGACTATTGAACACTAACATGTACCTTCCGATTCTCTAGATTTTCTTTAAATCTCTTTTTTGAAAAATATTCATTAACTTTCTTCGATGTAAGGTCTGATTCCTTTTCCAAAAACAGTTGAGTGTCCACATACACTAGCAAGTTTAATGGCGTTTACTCAACTGCTTCCTCAGTATTGATTTTTGTGGTATCTTTTGAAGTATATCTCTTAGATTCCATGGTAATAGTGACTGCTAAAGAGAAGTTCTCAATAATTGTGGTACATGCGGGAGAGAAAAGGCACTCATGGCAAGCAAATATTAACTTTTGCAAATCTACCTTCAAAGCAATATCAGGTAGCAAACACAAGGATTGATGAGCAACATTGAATAATTCTACTGATCAAGTGAGGGAGATTGGACGTGGGAAATATGCATTGTGTGGTCTTAACAGTCAAAGTTTCAACCTAAGGCTTCAGAATTCGTAATGCGTAGTTCAACCTGGGCAGTGACTAGGAGAGACTATGCATTGTGTAGTGTTTATGGCCAAGGTGGTAGACTGAGACCTAGAATTGTGCAATGCATAGTTGGGCCAACCTATACTACAAATTTCATAGTCTCAAAGGCCAAGCTCTCATCTTGAGCCTCAGACTTGCACAATTCCCAACTGGAGAAGGTGAAAACTAGCCAAGTGAAATGTAGATCTTCTCGGTGAAGGTGTGGGAAACAAGTAGATCTAATTGATAATGCAAGTTAAAGTTCATACCTGAGTAAGTATGGAATGATCAGTGAAAATCAAGTGAAAAAACCCAATAAATGGAAAGAAAATAAAGTATGTGAGGAGAGTCACTGAAACAACATCCACGGTGTGTAAAAATAAGAAAACTAATGCGACACTTATGAAAGGTGAATGAAAAAATGAAACAATACTTCTACAAGCTAATATAAGTTAAAAATCCAACAACCATGAATAAAAAAAAGAATAACAACACTCACAAAAGTGAAATGACAAAAAACGACAGAAAAAGCGGCAAAAGATGACAAAAGCAAAACTCATCTAGAAAAAATGATGCAAACTCCACCGAAGGTTCCTTGATCTCCTTGGGAATGCTAGAGCTCCAAGATTGAATGTACAAATGATCTCTAGAGGAGTCAATTAAATAGATTTGAGTGGATTAGGGTTTATGACGCGCATGCCTAAAATCAAGGAAAAAGTGACACTTGGCAAAAATTTCTAAAAATAGAAATTGTGTCACCTTCGAGAATCTACTAATGAATCCCTATTTTTTAGGAATGTATTTTCTCTCTTTTTTTTGTTTTTTTTTTTTTTTTTTTTTTTTTTTTTTTTCATCAGTCAAATTTGGGGTCACTGACCAAATTAAAGAGGTGACAAATTTGCTCGTTCCAATGGCCAGAATTTGTTGGCCTACAAGTTCCAAATTGTTGCCTCATTAGTGGTTGCCATAGTGCCTAGTTTGACCAAAACTTTGACTCGCCATAACTTTCACATATGAACTCAAATTGAGGCATCATTTGCTTCTTTGTAAATATTACAATGAGATATTCGATCTAACCTTGGCTCCACTTCAATATAGTGACTTTTATTTTTAAGATTTTCCAAAGCCAATTCTAAATTTTGAGTATTTCTGGAGCCACCTAGATCATTCCTTCCCACTAATGAGATTTTGGGTCGTCAAAATATTTTCAGTCAATTGGAAAGTAAGGGAATTTCTCCCTCACTTTCCCCTTTTCAATCCAATGGGCCTTACTTGGATGCATTCCCTTGAAACCAACATGAAGGTACTCCACATCTCCTTGTCGTGAAGTCCTAATCCTCATGTCAAGAATGATATACTCAGGTAGCTTGTCCAAGTATTCAAGTGCAAATTCATCCAGTATAAGAACTTGTTCAATTTTTTCGGTGTCCATGATTAAAAGAGGCTCATAAAGCTTCAAGTTTTCAGCGTTCATCACTAAGTACATCTGCATGTATGTTTTAAAATCAAGATGAAAAACATTGTCTCCAATCTTCTCTAATATGTTGAATGGGCCATATCAGATTGGAATTAATTTCTTTCCTTCCCCTTTCATTTTGTCTCTGCTAATGTGGAGCCACATGCTGTATCCAACCTGGAATTAGTGATCAACCCGGTGCTTGTCATGTTGAGCTTTGTATTGAGCTTGACTTTTCTCCAACTGCTCTTGCACTGCTTGGTGAATCATCTGAATTTGCTGAATGAACTTCCATGATTTGTCCCTATAATATTTCACACTGGAATCCTCATATGTCCCAATTACCATGTCTAAGAGATCCTTTGGAAAATATCCAAAGCATGTCTCAAACGGTGAACTTTGAGTGGATGAATGCATTGCCCGGTTGTATGCATGTTGTACATAGGGAAGTTTTTTGTCCCACAACTTGGGATGCTTGCCACAATAGCCCCAGATTAAATGTATCATTGTGTGGTTGACAACCTCTATTTTCATGTTCGTCTGTGGATGAGATTTCGTGCTCCTCTTCAACTTGGTGTCCATCATTCTCCACAAACTTTTCCAAAACTATCCAAGGAAGTGAGAGTCTCGTTCGGACACAATGGATGTGGGAAACCCAAAGTGGACCCATATAAATTGGAAGAATAGATGAGTATTTTGCTTTGCAGTGACCTATTTTTTACAAGGCATTAAGACACATTTTTCTAAATCGATTCACAATGACATACAAATAGTCATGACCTCTCCTAGATAAAGGAAAACTGCCAAAAAAATCCATTGACACACTTTGCCATGGAAAAATCGAAACAGGGAGTGGTGTGTAGAGCCCCAATTTTCTATTAGTGGGCTTGCTAACTAAACACAACACACATCCCTTTACATATCAAGTCACAATATTTTTCATGTGAGGCCAATAACACAACCTCTACAAATGAAACAAAGTTTTCTTCACACCAAAATGACTAGACACAAGAGAGGTATGTGCCTCTCAGATTACATGTATTCTCTCATTGGTGGGGATACAAAGTTTTCCAAGGTGGTACAACAACTTTCCCTACAAATGGTAATTATTCACCTATGATCCA
>APFE031293155.1:248114-275978 GCA_000404065.3 Pinus taeda
TAAATAATATTTGAATATTTTAGATTTCATATATTTATTTAAAAAATAAATATTTTATTTTCAATAATTTTTTTTAGTAATTTCAAAAGAAGTTTTTGCAACCCTCACTGCGGGTGCAAATGTCGATCTATCAAATTTATATGACTGTTAGTGGTGGCTAGGCTCTACACCTAGGGAGACATACGTCAACACAAGCTCCACAATACGCTCCCATAAATCCTATCATGGTTGGAGCATCCACTACAAATGCAAGACCATACCTCCAAGATTGTTTCATTATGGAGCATCATAATTACAAGGTCATTCAACCTCTAGGAGACTTGAGTGGGTTTAATGCTTTGGCATGCGAGGGATACATACATTCTTTTGACTTCATGAAGAATAATATTGTGTTTTAGGTTGCAGCTCAAGTTACAGTGTTTGGTCAGTGCAATACTGTTCATCTTAACAATTCACTAGTAGTAGGGGACGACACCTTAATGCAAAATTAATATTTTTTTATTTGCATGGATATTGGGGCTCAATATACACTGGATGAGGGGAATTCATGACCTAGAGAATTCTTATGGGTGAACAAGGGCTCCACGTCAGCACTCAGACTCAACTTTCAAACCCAGGGCGTCTGGACTCTCAATGGAATTATCACACTGGGGTGAATTCATGGTGATTAATGATCATCTCTATGCCAAATTGTGGAGGAGACTGGTTCATGGCTGATCTTTCTATCAATTCTCTCTGTTATGGATTAATCAAGGGCATGGTTTATAGTGCTAGTGGACTAGATTGATATTTCAGAGTGTGGTTGGGTAATCCTAACATGCTAGATCATCAACCGAGAGTGTTTCTTGGGGGGGCATCTTTGGGTACCTTGGAGTTGTTCAAAACTTTGTCGGGTTTTATAGCAGGGCATCATGGGTCGTCAACTAGCTAAAAGGAAAGGTGAAACCAAGGTGGCAAGATGGAAATCCGTGGAGGTTTCTCATAAGTTGTTGTTGGAGCAATGTCAACATTAAGGCCTTGAGAGTGTTGAGGACGTTCCTGTTGTGCATAGTCAAGAACATTGCTCGGTGATTGTGGCTCTTCATAGATTGGTTGTGTGGTCCAGTCATCTCTTTTCATTATGTTGGTTGGTCATCTTATATGTGGCCTTCTGTCGTTGATAAGTTAGACTAGTTATGCATAGTGTTAGCATTATTATTTTTGTGGCTCCAAGCCAGAATTTTGGATATCCTGCATCATTTTACAAATCATGCTCACTCATGTATATGATCTTGAAAGTCATACTAGTTAAGTTTAGCATATGTAACCTCAAGATTTTAAATTGGTGGTATTGGGCTGGTTTCCCTACTAGGTGGCACTTCAACACCAAGTAGACCTGCTTGTACTTATTCTCATCTGTAATTAAATGTCGAGACTTAAAAAAAAAAAAAAAAAAAAAAAAAAAAAAAAAAAATTGCAATTTTAAAATTTACATTTATTATAAAGTTTTTGGTTTTATGTAATTAAAATTTTGATCTTTAGTTATTAATTTTATATAACTATCTATAGTTCCTTGTATTTATTCACTTTGAAAATTTATTTTTGTCTGAGTTTATATAGTCATTATATTTACTATTTTGTTATAAAAATTATTTTGAATAATATTTCTCTAGTTTAAATCCAATTTCAAGTAATATACTTTAATTTTGTTTTAAAAATATTATGTTTTCTTAATCAAAATATTTTCTTAATTTGATTCTTTAACATCTAAATCTGTAAATAATAAAAATATTTCTATAATCAAAGTTAAATTTAATGTTAATACAATATTTTAATGTTCACACAATATTGATATTTACAAATAGTTAATATATAAAACTAAATTAATTAATAAAAAATATTAGTATAAATCAAATTTACGTTTTATGTCAACCAGATTTATATATAAATTAAATTGAATTGCATTAAATTAAAATGTATCAAATAAACTATATGGGGAATCTAAAACTTTATAATTATTAGAAATAAGTTTCTTCAAAATATTTCTAATAGAAAGAGTCTTGTTTCCATTAAATTTCATAAGTGAAAAAAAATCCCAAATTTTAATATGGAAATTGATGTTTCAACGAAATTTTCTTAAGATTTGAGAGTATGAATATTCATTCAGGGACTACATGGATGCTTGGTATTTTAAGAGAAAAAAAATTAAGAATATAAATTTCATTATGATTTTTTTTTTTCAATCAAAATGTTAAAGTTAATTATTTTAATATTAATGTCATGGAAGGTCATCATAATGCTATTAATAAAAATTTATATTGATTTAGTGATTTATCTCACCTCTCGGTATAAGTGTATACTCAACATAACATAACACAAGGTTAAGGGAAGGGCCTCTATACCTATCCCAACCTTCTTATAATTACAAGTGAGAACTTGAAGGCATGAATATTGTCATTACATGCCAATTCTAATTATAGAGTAACCATGATAATAAATACATTGACCATAAGAATGAGCTTTCTTTTATAATATATATATATATAATATATATATAATAATATAGATAATCCCCAAACCATGGTTCTCTGAGGCAAATGCATTGTAAACATTCTTACAATGAAAATAAAAATAAAAAAGGGGACTAAGTCAAGGGACATTGATTCCAGGGCTAAGGGGGTGGCTTGCTTGGGATAAATGAGGTTTCTTGTGCATAGATATGAACTATTTTTTGGACATACACTAAGGCTAGTTAGTGATCTTTAAGAACCCGATCAAGAGTTAAATTGGGCTAGAAAGAGAAGTATTCGGGCTCATGTTTCCTTGGAGAACACTCACAAGGAAGACATGGCATAATTTATGAGGGGTGACAGTGTGAAAGTAAGTACATGAAGCCAATTCTTTTGCAACAAGTAAACATTAGAAAAGATGGCATTCAAACTCTAGGGAGGTAGAGGCAGAATAAAAAGAGGAGACAGAGAAAACAACAATAGAGAACAAATGCAGGAAAGAGGAGTAACAGAAAAGAAAGTGACAGAAGATAAGAGAAGTAAAGGGGATAGGGTGTTAGATTCCCCAGAGGTTGTGGGTTGGGATAGATATCCTTGGAGCCTTGTAATAGTTTAGGTTCTATTGACGGTGCTGGACCTCCCAACATGTCAAGGGGATCTCCCCAGTAAGAAGTCCCAATTAGACCTCAAACTATTTGGAGTAGGAGTCCCAACAGTGGGTCGTAAGGTAATGCCTTGACCGCAATGTCGCACAGAGGCAAGTAAGATAACTCTGTCAGTAGCAAGGGTGTGAATGATGTGGTGAGTCATGGAATGAGTGTGAGAGGTTCCAACACTTCAAAGGGGGAGGAAGGTGAAGGTGAGTTCCAAGTTGAAAGGGATCAGTCCCAACTCTGCTAGGAACACACCACACAAAGGACATGCACAACTTCCGGCAGAGTAGTCGACACAGATGTGGCAGTCCCAACGTACAAGGTAAGATAATGTGAACAACACTCATGGATCGGTCTGAGACAAGTGTGACCGTTGATATAACAAGGTTCGGAGAAAGGTTTGACTGGTGTTCAGTAGAGAAGTCGACACAGATAGTGACAACATTAACAACACATGCAACACATTAACAACAAGATTCAAATAATTGCATGTGAATCAGTTCATACACAAGTACGTAAGTTAAAAAACATATATCATTAAGACAATCGGAGTAGTCCAACTACAATAACAACATATGCATGAAAATGTGTTGGCTTTTATTATATAAAGAAGTGTAAGTAACAATCATACAATACACCATGTAAACCTGCTAGCCTTATCAGTAGAATGTTATAGCCACATCTGCCTGCTCCTCCAAAGAGATGTACTAGCTCTGTGTAGTGGAGAAGCCAAGGCGCGTTACAATACTGTTCAAATCTTATTCAAGATAGTCGTAGTAGAAGCTTGGCTAACCAAAAGCCTATATAATGAGTTATGAGGGACTAATTATAGCAATGGGTGGGGTGACCCTTGACATTCCCCTTTGTGATAGTTCAACTACCCCCATGACTCTTCACCTACTCTATGACTGTTACATCCAACTGTTTACACTTGACTTACACTTGACATGACTCAATGTTACAATGCACATGTTCTCATGTGAGACAACATGGCTTCAGCAAGCCTTTCAAAACATCACTAACACTTGGTCCGCTATGGTGAGACCATCTATTTGACATGCTTGTGATGGTGAAGTGGTGAGTTGATGCCAAGCTTGGTCGTTTGTGATGGTGCGCATGCACCTCATGGTGACATATTGCTGAATAAAACTCTTGCCTCTGTTGCAACTAGTGCATTGTCGAGACCTCTTCATCCAACTCGCTTGCTAACATGCGCATGGTATTCTTGGGTACGGTTGAAGTGGCAACACATTGATGCATAGTGTTTGTGTTGATCTTCAAGTGTGCATTGGGGGTCATGCACATCAACTTGCCAAATTGCATGTTCAACCCTAGTTGGAATTGTTTCTTGTCTTTGCCTTGGTGAGTGTGTTGAATGGATTGGATTGCATTCGTGCGCTCAATGACATGCATGCTGCTAGATCCTTCACATGCGAACAACAACACTGCTCACCATGTTTTCTCTGTGTCCATTGTTGGGATGGATCCTTAACTTGTACTGGCATAGTTTCATCCATGAATGCATGTTGTGTCCACTGTTGTTCATGTTCCTACTGCAACTCATTGGTTTGTCTTTGCAGCTTCATGTTCTTCTTGAGTTGTTGCTTCAACACATGCAACTCCTTCTTTGTTCCATCTTCTGCCTTTGCACGATCTTCATGTCACGTTGTCACTTCATAGTCCGAGTCTCCAAATTTTCTTTCATTATTAGTGGATCTGCTTGATCTTGCAACTTTTCTCCTCCTCTATGTTGTCAATAACATTCCTCTTGCATCCATTGTGTTCGCTGCATTCTCTGTGTTCGTTGCATTCTCTGCGTTCACTGCATTTAGTATGCTACCTTCAGTTGTTGTTCGTGATGTTTCTCACTATGATGATGCTGCTTGATGTCCTTGTCCATGAAAAACTTGATGTCTTCGTGAGTAGGTAATCCCATGGACACTTGATCGACTGTATCCCCAAGTGTGCTTTGAACGGTGTCTTCGTCTCTGCTCTCTTGGAAACCATTGTACTTGTATTGTTGAGAGGAAGATGAAAACCTGTGATACCTAGGGACATGGAAACACTCATAGCAAGCAATCTATCAGTCGAAAACCAAAATGAACATGAGAACTAACCTGCAATGTACCTGGTTGAATGATCGTGAAGGTTGCGCAATTTCGATCAGGAGGTCGAGAGACCGACTAGCAAGACTGCACAAGGCACAGTTTAGTCTGTTGGGAGACTAACTGACTATTGGAACTGCAAAATGCGCATTCAATTTGGGCATTTGGCTGCTGGGGTTGCGGAATGTGTGATTCTAGCTAGGAAAGACTTTTGGCTCAGGGACAGATTTGCACAAATTTTTGGGCCAAGCAGCCACTGACCTCCAAAAATGCACAATTCAGTCCAGGAGGCTAGTGTTGGGCCAGATTGTGCAAATCTGGAGAGGAAGGTGGGCCTTCCTTCTCCAGATTGCGTAATGCAGCCTTGGTGAAGGTAGAGATCAGGCCAAGGTTGGCCCAACTCGCCAAAGGGCAACTGAAAGAACGTAAGTCGATGAAATGCATGGTGACACTAAGTGATAGTAGAAGTGATAAATAGTGCATGCAAAACATGAATGGAGGATTGAGCAAACATATCAACATGCATGTGGGTGAGGTCATTCGTCGGTTGGGCGAACGTCTGTGCAAAACAATTTCATGCATGCGACAATAGTGAGATAGCAACGAAAATTGAAACAGAGCTAGGACAAGTTAGAATATTTGTAAACGACAACAGACGTTCAAAGAAATCAAGAAAACAATACCCATACAAGCAAAAACCCAAAAAGCGATAAAAATGCAGCACAAGGCATGGGAAGTGAGCTTACCCCAAAACAGTCGACCTGAAAGTGCCAACTGCTCCTAGATGTGATGTGCGATGTTAGAGTTACAAGGTTGATGTGAGGAATGAGCTTTGCAACGTCCAGTTGATAAGTTTTGATAACATAGAGGCTATGAAACGCATGCCACAAATCTAGGGGAAGCGACACTTGGAGGGAGGTTTTTGAATTTCTCTTAGCATGTAACCTCCAACTGCTAAACATAGATCCATGAAACAAGGGATGCATTTGCATATTGCCTTGGGTGAAGCAACCTATGCATGCAAGTATGTTTTGCATGGTCTTGGAGGGAACTGGTCAACTCAGCTGCACATGCAAGTGACTGCTAGACTGCTGGAGAAAAATGCGCATTTATAATTGTTAGTTGGGTTGAATTCCCAAAGGGGATTGCACAATTTTTGGGTCCAACAGCTAACTATTGGCTAGATTTGTGTAAATCTTGGGTTGAACTGCCCGTTGATGGGAAAAATTGTGCAATGCCTGCAGGGAGGGCAAACAGGTTTGCACAATCCTAGAACCCAGCAACATATTGTCATAAGGAATTGCGCAATTCCTGGAGGGAACTACTGGTTTCCCTCCAGAAATGCACAAATTTCACTGGGAAGCTACTCATCCTGCAGCTGGACTAAGTCCGGATGAGCAGCCTATGAAAGGAAAAGATCAAACTATCATCGACAAGCTGTCTTTGAGCAAGAAAGACACTGAAGCTTGAGGAATTGACGAAGCAAGGCAAACTGCTGTGAAGGTTGGTAGGGAGGCTCCAAAAAAAGTGAAGGAAAATTTTTGTAGGGTGGTTGTAGCAGCTACAACACTTGGCGACACACTGGTAGAACTCCAGCTCTTTGAATGGACCTTGTTCGTGAAAAGCAAGTCTAACACCTTTGGAAGTATTGTTCAGTTCTTAGCTCATCTTGGTTTCACACTAAATTTATTTTAAGATGTAGCATCTGTCATACTCTTGGTCAATTGACACACATTCCAATCCAAGGAAAAACAGTTGTTTCGATTGGGCTTGAGGGGTATCCAGGTGCACAAGCAGTATAGTCATCAAAGTCTTAGTTTCATCTCTGGTGTTGCTCCACTTCCAGCAGGCCTGGACAGTGCGCTAGTGGATTCACAAAGGAACACAAGCATGGCTCTGCTACCAGTGAGCCTAGTAAGTACCCCGGCGGAGTTACTTGCATCACCTCCCTGCACAGGAAGCCTTTCTCTTCTTTCGCCTTATTCATTTTTTTCATTTTTTTTTTTTTTTTTTACTTTTGATTTTTTTCATCTTTTTCATTTTCACTGTGCATGGCACATATTCATTTCAAAGGCGGAAGAGGGATCCCGACTTATTGAGAGCATAGGAGGTTGTTCTAGTAAAGAAGTAGTTTATTATATCTCTGACGTTCTTGTTAAGGTTTCCCCCCTCACCTTACTTTACTTGACAACGCTGACAATGGTTAACCCAAAAATAGTCGACTAGAGAGGGTGACACTAGTTAACGCGCAAGTGTTGTGTTTACACCAAGGTTCAATTTGAAGAGTATGTATTTTCCTTCGACATGTCATGGACTAACTGTAACAAGTTCATCATACAGAGGCAAGATGACAGATAACCAAGTAATGATAGTTGTACAAACCCTCTTATACTTTACCCATCTCGTTTCATGAGTCACACATGGTTTCATGCGAACTAAGCTATGAACGAAACAAGTGAACAAACTAACAATCAACAAAGCAAAGAAAGAGCAAAAGCAAAAATGAAAGCGAAACAAGTAAACAAACAAGCAAGCAAACAAACAATAAAACAAAGCATGTAAGAAAACAAGAAAACTTCTAAAAGCAAACACTAATCCTACTCCTACACTAACGGTGCATGGGCTTGGATTCTACAAGTTTAGTAGAGTGAACTTATATGAAGTTCCACGTGTCACTATCTCGACCTTAGGATCTGAAACCTATACATAGAAGAGTATAGGTTGTCCTATTTCTATAACTTCTTACGAAATTTCAATATGATTATCAGAAGAAAGTTATGAAGATTTTCCCCATGTCACCTGTTTGAGATATAATTTGGGATCCTGAAAAAACTCTGACTTCTCGTGATCATGTCTCCAAAAATATAGCGAGACAAGATTTGAAATTTGGACTCGAGGTTCAAAGAGATTTTGGCTCAAATGGGGTTTGTTTTAGCTTTTTAAATGTCACAGAAAAAATGTTATAGCAAAAATTCCACGATGACTTGTTTGGAGCAGCGAAACCCTAGAATCCAAGGCTTTGATACCAAATGTTATGCAACCAGCTCACAAAATAGAAGAAAAGATAGATCAACGCCTTCAAAATCAGCCTCTTCGAGGGGGAAACCTCCTTTACATTACACAAATGAACAATTCTTGGATGATACAAATGAAAAAACCTCCTTTCTATATATAAGAGTCTAAGGGGTCACAATATAATCAAAGTGGACATAACAATAATAATATAAGGGCACAACAATAACAATAGTGGGCTTCTATGGGGCACAATAATAACAATATGGGGACAATAAGGGCACAACAATAATAATAAGGGCTACAATGACAATATTAATGGAGGAAGCACTAGTATTATAGGGACCTAACATGTTGTCACCTTTGAATGTCACCATATTTGGTAGCCAGATGCAGATTAAGCCAAAATTTCCTCCCAAGCTCACTAGTCTTCTCGACATTTACAAGCTACGACAACTCACCATTGGGAAACCTTCATCTTAAATTCAAAATTGTTGTAACAATTTACTTTTTGGAATTTTATTGGTATAGTTTTGGTGAGAAATTTTAGGATTTGTTGCACTCTCTTTTTGTTTTGGTTATAAATTTCCCTCCCTGGGATTGGATAAAGGGTTCTTAATTTGAGAAGAAAAGGCTTGAATTGCACTTTTGTATTTAATTTTTTCTTTATAATAAAGTTGAACCACCAACAGTTCCAGAATTAGCAGATTCTCAGTCTCTCGGGTACTATTATCCATTGAATTTGTTTCTTTGCTTTGAAAATAATTGTTTTATTGATTTTATGTTGTTCATGTTTGTATGCTTTAATCAATCTTTCATGATCACTTTTGACATGTCTGAATGAAATTCAATCCATACAGTGAGTAATGAAATATATTTCATATGTGATGTTTTATTAAAATTAATTTAATTAACATTTAATTAACTTAATTTGCATTAATTGAATTTAACATCATAATCACGTAATAATCTTCATTATTGTGTTTATTGTGAGATCTTCTAGCACGTATGATTTCAGCTTGCTCGAGTAATATATAGATTATAGTAATTTAAATCTATATAATTAGAATATATTATTAATCTTTAGATCCTATTATCACCACCACCCATCCCACTATATACAATTTTATGGGAAAGGGTAATTGGTCCCATAATTCCAATCAAAACCACTATCCCAAATGGAAAAGGGTCTAATTGGGGCCCTGACCACGTGTTTTTTCTCCTTAGTATTAATGATGTCAATTATGTCCATAAACACACAGGTATTATTAACTGCTGAATATGATTTGTTACAATACCATGGGAAAATACAATGGTTCATCAAAACCACATGCTCAAAAACCATCTCTCATTTCGCAATCAAAATATGTTATAAATATTTTATTTGAATTTAACTTTATAATATTTTTTTTAATTAAATCTAAAAATAAAAAGATTATAATTCATTTTGAGATATATCTAAACCCTCTATCACATTAAAATATATAGGATATAAATAGTAGCTATAAATTGATATCCATTTTACCATATAAATTAAAATAATAATTTTGTAACAATATTTAAATTTGATTAATAAACACATAAAAACTTAATACCTAATATAATTTTTTTTTAACCATGGATATTCACCCCCACTTGTAAATAGGATTTGTTACAATACCATGGGCCAATATCATGGGTCATCAATACGACATGCCCCAAAAGCACCATTTCACAATCAAAATATTTTATAAATATTTTTTTTAATATAATCATTATACATTTTTTGGTAGAGAGACACTCTCTATGCCAATATCGAAGAGATATTGTAATCTAATTGTTATTTTTTGTTATCGAAACATTTCGACCTCAGTCAAATTACATAAAAATAAGCATAATAAATAAAATAATAAATTTATTAATTATTATTATTAATTATTATAATTAAACCTTCCTAGATTCCATCTTAACTTCGGATCTTATGAGGCTCTGAGAGGGATCAAATATCTCCGAGGTGCAAACCTTTCCTCAAATTTTTGCACTCAAAAATGAGGTTTGCACTTGGAGAGATTCATCCTCTAGGAGCTTGATAAATCCGAAGTTAAGATGGATCTAGGATGGTCTTATTATAATTAAATTCATGAATTGCAAATGATGTAATATTACTTATTTTTATACATTTATAATAGTATAATATTACTTATTATAGTATAAGAAAAGAGGATTATGAACATGTATAAATTTTGGCTTTTTTAATATAAAGGTTGGAGCTTATATTATTATTACTAAATTTGTGCATTTCTAATGATGTAATATTACCTATTTTAGTATGAGAGGAGACGATGGATATGATGTAACCATTGTGAATGATAGAGCCTACAACAAATGTGAAGGTTTTATTTTACCTCCTTGTATTCACATATTTGATTGATGTGCATTTGTGTGTATGTGCAGTGAGACAAAGCAAGTGGGCTATCATGTCAAAACCTATGCGTAGAAGATTTGTAGACATTTTGTTGTGTAGAAAAGCTTTGTTTGGGAAGCCCACTATGTAGACATGATATTGTTGCAGTGTAGATTAGATATGTGTGTGAATCCTACCATGTAGATGAGATATTATCGCAACTAAGTGTTGGCAGTGTGGAGTGGACTATAAAGGTCATGAGGCATCAAGTCTTTGAGTATAAAAGTTGTCAAGGTCTCAAAGCTATGGAATGGATATACATTTCAAGGTGTTGATGGCTAAAAATGACCTCATCAACATCAAGGAAGGCCACCCAGTCAGAGTCCCAAATCAAACTTTTATCCATTTGTATAATGGCTCCAACTAGTTCAATTGGGTCAAGTTACCCCCTCTCTCTCCCTGTTGGTTTATGGTTTGTCTATTATTTACCAATAGAAAGAGAGAAATCAGATCCGCTCTCTTGCTGTGCACATGCAAGCAATAAAATCCTTAGGCTAACTTGAGGGCTCAACTAAGCCACATCTAAAGTCTTGCCTTATGTAAGGGGACTTCTAGAATGCAATCTTTAATCTAAATGTAGATATTTTCTAAGATGCGGGTGATAAAAATAAATTCTAAATCTCTCTCGATTAAGAAGATATAGATCTATCCCAACAGAGATAAAAATAGCTAAATAATTAGGGATTTTAACAGTCCGGTGTATGATCACTATGTAACTAATGAAATAGTTCCACTAGTTGATATTATAATTACCAAAACATGTTTTGTTTAAATATATTAATAGCAATGAATGATTAACTATTAAAACTACGAAAAAATTCTTATATTTTCAATAACTATTAAATCGATTTTGGATGACAAATTTATGAGTAAATAGTTACTTAGAAATCTGGTTTAAGTACTTGAGAAAAGATAAATTAATAACAGATCTATGTGACTATGAATTAGATAGCTAACCGAAAAGACATTTGTCCTCATATCAAACATGAATGCAAAATATGAACAAACTTTAGATAGTTCTGGCATTTCATAGATGAAATTTACTTTAAATAAAAGTATCCAAATTACAAATTGATGAAACCTTGGCTCTTGCTCAGTTTCCAACTCGATCTCCAACAATGTCTTCAAAATGATCAACTTTGCTCATTGAGAAAAGAATTACAAAATTGTTTCTTCTATCTCATTGATAGAGATTGTATTCCAAGAAGCAAATCCCCATTTCCTCATATCTAAGTTTTCTCCTCCTTTCTACAATTATAATCCCCTATACAAAAGTGTTTTAGATCCTCTAGTTATAGGGAAGAGGAACCCTTTTCTCTATCTCAAAACTGATATTTATTTACAAAAAAAAAAATACAAAATTGGAGAGTTGTTAGAAGTGTGTTTTTAGATCCTTAATCAGAGCTGTAAATTATCCATATTCTTTCATGCTAGTAATAGAATTTCTCCAAATCTTCTTTGCCTCATCTCCTCAGCTGCTCCCCTGCCACAAACTAATAAAAAATTACAAATCAAAATCAGAATTACAAAATTGGGGAAAATAAATTCCCAATCAAAATCAAATTAAATGAATAAATTGAGAAAAATGATGCTCTCGTTGATTGGTGTTAAGGCTTCTATGGCTGAAAGGAGTTTTCATGAAACTAATTTTGAATTAACAAAAGTTTGGGTAGATAAAATTGTTCAACAAATTTTCGCAAATTGAATTTTCGCTACAATTTTGTAACCTCATTTTATGCTAAATTTTTAGGATATTGAATATGCATATTTGGTTTAGTTAATTTTTCCAAATTGTTCTCCTTGATTCTAGCTTTGCAACGAGCCGTCTTAGACCTCATTTGGCCAAGTAGAATTCAAGATATGCCTCTAATTGGACTATCAAAAATATTTATTCACTAAAAATACATGCTCAACCAAAGTTAGACATTTTTAATTAAAAATAATCTAATTTTAACTATATTAATAATTTTTTAATTACCTAAATAATTAAAATTAAATAATTATTTAATCAAAATTATTATTTAAACTAATTATATACGAATTAATTAAATTATAAAAAATTAAACTAATTTATAATTATAAACCAATTGAAATAATTAAATTAATTTTAAAATAAAATAATTAATTTTAATTAAAAAATGTTAAATTGAAATACTTTTAAAATATGAAAGTGGTTTTTTGGGAGCTCTTTAAGAGTCCCGAGATTATACGAAGAGGGGAGAGTTTTATAATGGGAAGCATAAGGAGGGTTATGAGGTGGGAGTGTGTTAGATCTCGGGGTCTCAAAGGAATAAGGGTCTCATGAGATATAGGGAAATGGAGAGACTTGAGAGTTGAGGGTATGAGAAGGAGGGAGGTGAGGTGAGGTGAGGTGATAGGAGAGGAGGGTCACTTATGGTGGGAGTCTCTCTCCATAAACTGCAATTACTCTTATGATATTTTTTTTGCATGCTAAAAAAACTAAAGTCGCTATTATGATGATTCTCATAATCTCTAGAGTTTTTAAAATTTGGATTTAAATTAACTTTCAAGATTCGATATGTGAGAATTTGTATTAAATAATTTTTATTTTAAATATTTTAATATATATAATTATAGTTTAATTATTATAACAATTTCGGTTGTGGTAGGTTGTAAGATAGTTAGTAAAATATTTAAAAATTAAAAAATTAATATTTAAATCTTAAAATTTATTAATTTACAAAAAATTAAAATAATATAGATTTGGTGTATTTTTTAGTTTAAGTGGTATAAATCACCGAAACTTTGAATGAGCATCATTTGCAAACTGTAAGTCCAAATGAGATAAAACGAGAACCAATGGAAAGCTAGTAAGAAATTGAATACAATGAAGTAATCAGAGTGGAAATCCAAAGAAAATAAAAATATCACAAAAATGTCGCACAATTAACCAAAAGAAAGCTTTAAAGAGCGATGTGACCATAATTTTTGTATAGGATCCCAATTATTATTATGAATATAATAAATTAAAATGGTGGGGGGGGGCAGTGGGGGGTGGGGGCGGGCGGCGTGGTTGTGATTTTACAACAACACAGGGTTGCATGGATTATTTAGTAAGGGATGGTTTATTAAATTTATTAAACTATGGAGTGTATCAAAGCTATGGAATGAACCATCAATGCATTCAATAGTCGTTTTGAAAGCATGGACTCTAAGATGTTTTGAGGCTAAAGATATTGAACAAAGAAGTAATTAGGTGAAGGAGAATTTGATACTTAATATTAAACATTGATTTAATATTTATTAATTGTTAAATACATATCAAAGAGGATTTTAATAACTCATGTGATTACATTATATTCACAAGATGTACATATAAGTATATCTTTCAATGACTCTTGGTTTTCATTTTCCAAGAGGTATCTTGGACTTTTTTGACGGTTGGACTTTACTTGAGCTTTTCTCCTTCCATTCAAGTGAATGATCAAAATACACATAACTCCAAGGATTATGTTTCCAACATTTCACCTTTTATCCAAAAGGGTGTATGAGTCAAAGAAGAGAGATGAAATACAAAAATGAAACGAAGCCAATGGCTAGATGTGCTCTTTAAAATGGTGGTTTAAGGAAGACCATAAACTAAATGAGGTAGTAGAACCTAGTGTTTTCTACCAATGGTTGTTTAAGGCTGACCACCGACTCTAGAACTAAACTTGAAGCAATTCCTTGAAAAATTTTGAATCTGGCTAGAAGCTGAAGTCATATGTGGAGTAGAATTTCTCCTTGATGATGGTTTACATATGATCGCAAGTTGATGAAGTCAATAGTAGAAACTGAATTATTCTACCAGTGGTGGTATAAAGTTTTGCACCATCCAATTCATGCTTATAGAACATGAATCTATCCCTAGCTACAACTATGACTCTTTTACTTTCTGATTATGCCACTAAGATCTTGTTCAAGCTATGGCTTAGGCTCGCTTTATATATCCTAGAAGCTATTATTTGAGCATCAATTCCCTCCCTCATTCAATACAAGGTGAGAATTTGAAGATATCTCCACTTTAAGACATGTCAATAATTTATATTGAATTATGAGGTATGTCCGATATATCTTCTTGACTATTGAAAATAATTTATAATAAGTGATCCATCAAAGGTGAATCTTTCTCTTACATGAGTATTATGATTGGAACAATTGTCTGTATGATGAGTATGTTTTCCAAAATGCTCACAAGGGTGAATAACAAAACATTGATATTTTGTGTGGTTAACTCGATCGTAATGTTGGCATCTACAAATCTGATGTGGAAGTGGGGTAGGATGTGGAGTAGGTGAAGGTGATTATTGTAATTAAACCTAGAACATTAAAACTAGAATGGTTTCGAGTAGTATGGAATATGAAATGTCACGTCCTTTTCATATCTAAGAATATTTTTGTTTTTCTTATTGATAAGTTCTTCACAAGGTCTGATGATGGGTTTCAAAAGTGGAAGTTGAACCTTTTCATCTTCATGTAAATATGCTCTTGAAACGGCCTCACTAATTTGATCAAGTGTTGGATGTTGATAAGAGCCTTTCTCTAACTCAAAAAGAGATTTTTTCTAAACGAGAAACCATTCAAAATTATGACTTCTATTGTAGTTCATCTTATTGGAGCTGAGGTTCGAGATGCAGAAACTTAATCTTGTCCTATGTAGCTTGCAAACATATTTGAATATTAGTGAGAGTGGTTTTGCTAATCTTGACTATACCATAAAAAACAGTGGATATTATAGTGTTTAGTAAATCTAATAAATCGACAATTTTAGCCATTTTCTCGACAACCCATGAGCATGAAATGAAGGATGAAGGTTTTCTATTGTTGGGTGAATTAACTGTATTTTAATAAAACATATCAATTGCTCACACATACATTTTAAACCAAGGTATGTCTATTTATTTCAATATTGTCACACAGTATATGGAAGCAATAACTGATCACTGATATTGATTAATACTCAATTATTGTTAAGCTTTCTTTTATAAGAATATGGAAACTCTTTGTAACTCTTCACTTTTATAGAAATGGAAAACAATTCATCAAAAGCATCACTGTCAAACCCTTTCTTACATAAAAATAGCACTTTGCACACAGTGCTGGAAATGAAAACACTCTTGTGAAATAAAATGATACTCGTCTATTCTAGATCACTCTGGGAAGAAAAGGAAATAACACTCTTTGAAATCAATTGCATAAAACCATTTTATCACAACCACGCAATCATGAAGCCAATAAGAATCAACCCATTCATTAACTAAATGACACATTGCAACAAATGTAACAACAACCAATTGACATTTTATTTCAAAAACAAATTATAAATCTATAGCATTAATCAAAGAATAACAACACACAATTAGTAAGGATCGATCCAATAACTATGCTAACACACAAGTAATATATATTAGATATTTTGCAAGCTAAATTAATCATCAGCAAGGAAAATTCATCAACAAAAAATTTAACAATGATGAGTTGAAATTATAACAAGAACTTAGATATCATAGCCACAATTAATTTAAAATGAAACTAATGCGCTACCTCTACAATATAGCAATCCCTACTAAAGAGGAGGGCCCTTCCTCCTTAGGAGCGAGTTGTTAATTCATAGCTCACAATCTAGCACAACAAACCACAATTAAACTATAAACCCATAAATAATGCAGTAGCCTTGAGAAAATACAAGATGCACAATTCTCCAAAAATATGGTGCCATCCACCACAAGAGGAAGAGGTTTTCTATCTTATAGGTTTTCATTATGTCTAATATTGGTATCAAAATAAACCATGAAAATCCCTCAATTATTAGGCTATTCAAAGAGTATTTTTAACAAATTACAACAATTTATTAGAAATAAAGGTAATTCTATAACATTATCTCATTTTGGAGAGTGGCTAAAATAATATATCATAATTGTTATACTCGAGTTAGCTGAATTGTCACGAAAAGTCAAATCCTTGCTAGAACAACAGTCTTAGTTTATTTGGCTAAGTAGTAGCCTACATGTTAGCTCCAAAAATGGCATCAGGAAAATAAATTTTTCATCAACACAAAACAAAGTAGCAGCATCACAATAATAATGGTCCACGTAGTTTGGCTTGGTGTGATAGTGTTGAAATTTTTTGAAAGAGCAGTGTTTCATCATTTGGGAAAAAGTAAGTAGCAACATCCTAGGAAGTTGAGACATCCTATAAATACATGTCTTGTAATTTTGTTAGTAATGTTACCCAAAGACAATTAACCTCTTGCCAATATAAAAGTAAAACTGCATAAGTTAAGGTGACATGAAATAATAACATACTTCGATTAAAAGGATAATCAGTGGGATGAAAGGATGTAGTTGTAAGGGTGAAAGTGGTAAAAAAAAGTAAGGAAATTATGGTGAAAAATATGTAAATTCTTCTAAGACCCAACATCTCCCCCCAATTGAGGTAATGACATGTCCTCATGCAAACCCTCAATAAACCTTCAATGCTTATTGTGAATGCAACTCAATAAAATTGTAGGCTTTTGTTATATCCTTAGAGATATCCCTATATCCCTCAAAATAAATCAAATCCAAGCATCAAGTCTTTGCCTCTATAGGTTTCAACTAAAATTATTTTCGATACTTGAGTGTTGGAAGCCAAATCGAAGGAAGTCTAAAATTCGACCCAAACCAATTGGGCCCACAACATCTGATACAATTAACACACACAAGTATTCTTGAAAGCACATGTAGAAAGTTGGGCTAACAATATGGGTCTTCATCTTCTTTCTTTTTTCACATGCTTCCCATCTTACCTTATGTGATTACCTATGTGCATGTACTAGAAGGCCAACTTAGTGTGCATTAACTCTCTCATGAAGAATACTCTTTACATGTAATTCATTCATTCTTTGAAACAATCCAAATTCATTCCTTCTCTTTAGTCTCAAGCATCCAATTATTGTTTCTTCTTTGTAACTAGATTTTTGTGTGTATATTATCCAACAATTTATATGGTATTAGAGCACAAGAGAAAATCATAAGAAGAAGCACATATTTTTATTTGCATTAGACAAATAATTGTAGCACTTGTCTAGAATATATAAGCCCCCATTAGTGATCATAACATCATTCATTTATTTTGAATTATCATTAAATTTTCAAATATATTAGTTAGAATGAAACAATCTTACCTAAACACTTTTATACCTAATACACTTCATGCATATATGATATCTTCTACACATGTGCACCTTCTGTATAAGCACATATATAGAAGTTGTGTATATACAAAAAATATGCAAATATATGGAAGATATGCATATATGAAGTATGCACAACTTTCGTATATGCACATATATGGAAGTTGTGCATATACGGTAGATGCGCATATATGGTTCAAGATATGTGCATATACGGAAGTTGTGCATATATAGAATTCACACAGCTTATATACATGTGCATCTTTCGTATTGCATATCTTCTGTATATATGCATATCTTCTATACATGTGAAAATTTCGTATATGTGCATATATGGAAGTTGCGCATATAAGAAATATATGTGCACATATGGAAGTTTCACATGTCTGGAGGCTGCATATATACAAAGGTTGTGTATATACATAGGCTGAATTTGTGCACAACTTCTGTATATGTGCATATATGTAAGTTTCACATATACGATAGATGCACATATATTGAAGTTACGCATATATGGAATTTGCGCATATCTTCCATATATGCACAACTTCGTATATGTGCATCTCTTCCATATATGCACAACTTGTGTATATGCATATATCTTTTGTATATGTGAAAATTTTGTATCCACGCATATCTTCCATATATGCACATATACAAACGCCACGCATATATAGAGGTTGTGTGCAACTTCCGTAATATGCATATATGATAGTCTCTAGATATGCACAACTTATGTCTATGGACATATCTTCTATATATGTGCAACTTTTGAATATGAACATATCCTCCGTATATGTGTAAATTTTGTATATGCACATATCTTTTGTATATGTGCATATCTTCTATATATGTGCAACTTCCAGATATGTACATATGTAGAAGGTATGCATATATACAAAAGAAGCATATATACGAAATATATGCACATATACAGAAGTTGTGCATATATGGAAGTATTGACGGTATTGGACCTGCCAACATTAAGGGGATCTCCTAGATATGAATTATGAATTAGACCTCACACTGTTTGGTATAGGAGTCCCATATGGAACTACAGACCAGTTTCTGATGCAATGAATGCTATATGCCTTGGATGCAAATACACATGGAGTGATGTATGGTGACTTTGGTGAGAGAAAGTGTGTGGCCCTGCAGAAAGTCAAGTGCAATGCATGAAGGTTCCAAAACACGAATGGAAAATAAGTGAGCCGCTTAAAAGCCCATAATAGTATGCAGCTTAAAAGGAACACACGAGCATAAGTGACATCACAAGATAATATGCTAAATATTTCACAATTTAACAGTGATGAAATAATACAACAACACACATTCAACAAGATTGGTACCAATGCAAACGAAATAGTTCATAAGCATAAGCATAAGTTAAATCACATACATTGCAAACTATAACAAGAATAATCCTACTATATTCACAACATATGCATGAAAGCGTGCCAGATTTGAGCTTTTATTAAAAGTGAAAGTTCCAATCATACATACACCATTGATTAAACACTAGTGCCAATTGTGGAACATGAAGTCAACATCAGTTGCTCCTCCAAAGAAATATACTCCATCTATGCTATGGAGAAGCCAAGGCTTTCACAAAACTCCCAAGCTCCTTTCTATGCCTAAGCCTAGCCAAAATCTTGGCTACCAAAATCCTTTTGCATGAGTTATGAGGACATATTTATAACAAAAGGGGGTGAATCCTCACATTTCCCTTTGTGGCACTTATACTTCCCTCATGACTCTTAAACTTATTTACAAATGACTATTCAATTACATTACATCATGACTCTTCACATTCCACAATGGACATTTGGAATTTCACTTACAAATTATTTACAAAATAATATTACAGTTTACACTTATTCCCATATAACACAAAATAGGGTAGTGACAACTTGACAACCTAACAAGACCAAAAACTATGATGCTTGATTTTGGGCAAACTCTAGCTCAGCAACTTCCACTTGATGTCTCTCGGTCACATATCGGTGCCAAGCTTGGTACTGTGCAATGACATCCCAAAACTGTGTGATGGTGTCTAGCTAGAAGCAGACTCTAGCCTTCATGGAATCTGAGTACAATGATTTGGAACCGGGTTGAACTTCCTTCTGCAGAAGGAGAAACATTGTTATAACTTGGATAGGGCCATCGACGTAGTTCTTCCTGTTTTATCTGTTCAACTCCAAATGTTCCTTAGTGGAAATACTCCAAGTATTCTCCTTCCTAACTTGGTTTTTAGGTTTGGCTTTGTTGAAAAAGCCAACTAATTGGATCCTGTGTGTGTTCACCAAGAAATCAAAAATGTTGTATAATTGTACAGACGTCGCATGAATGCTACCAATGAATGAGGTGATTTTATTGTTGTTCTTGATCAACATTCAAACTCTTTCTGTCTCTAGCTCTGCCTGTTGCTTCATTTTATTTCCCAAGTTAAGCAGTGCCCCTTTGTATCACATCAACCATTCATGAATGACAATGTTGGAAGTTTGTACATTCCTGAGAGTTTTGACAAAGTCTTTGCATTGTTGTTGTAAGCCATGCAAGTGGGAAAATGCCTTATGTACATTAACAAGCTCCTTATAGAGGTTTTGCATGGTCTCTCCAAGTGTCAATACGTCACCAACTATCGCTGCTCTCATCTCCTCCAAATAAACCTGTTCGGAAGCTATGTTCTGAGTTGTTGCAATGAGTTTTTCTATCTCTTATCTGACGAGCTGTAAGTTCTATTCGAATTGCTTATTATTTTCCATCAAATACTGAGTGTTTTACCTTGCTGCACCTACAAAGACCAAGTTGGCTTCGACAATGGAATTGGGATTCTTCCTGGTGTCTAACACTATCACCCTTTCTCTAATGAAAGCAAGCGATGCGAGGTCATCTAGAAAATGATTCTTGCACGCTTGTACAATCTTCCTCTGAAGTTCAACATATGAAATATTGTATGTGTCTATGACTTGATTGTGATAAAGAGGAGCAAATTCCTCTTCTTCGCTCAGATCTAAATCTGATGTTGGAGATGGTGGAGAGTTAACGGTGACCTGTTGTGCACTCGGAATTAGGTCAACATCTTGATTCTATGGCTCAGGTTCCTCCTTCATGTCTACAATCTTAATCAATTCCTCAATCTCCTAAGAAAGCTCTTGGTCCTGCACCTGTTCGCTCTCCTCCTCTACTGCTAGCCAGTTCTATTCTTTCTCTTCAGATTGTTTTTGTGTTGTTTCTTCTACTATTGTGCCTCACCTTTCCTCTTTTTCCTACTTCTACTTCTCTTCTTTTTCTTGCTTCTACTTTTCTACCTCCAACCTCCTCCGCTTCTCTTCTCTCTACATCCTATGTTTTCTCTTATCCTCTACTACTAAAGCCACTTTCATAACAGCTAGATCTAATTTCATCTTGCGGCTTCTTTCTCCCCCTCGATTTGAAGCAAACTTTCTCTTTCCTTATCTTGCGCAAGGTTTCTCCCTTCTGCTGGCACTGCTTCCAGAGTTGCTTCCTTCTGTAGAGTCATCTGTAAGGTTGCTACTAAACTAACCAGCATGGGGGATTTAGAGGCATTATAACAATTTCTCCATGGATCCTCCTTCAACCATTAAAATGTCCCGCAGAGCCACTAATAATGTATTCTCGTAAATGGTTCTTGCAAATATCATGGGGATGATATGGATTAAAGTCTCAAATAATGAAATCAAACTTCTTTATTGCCTTTCTTTTGGTCTCTATGAATTTGAGATTATTGATCTCATACAATCCAACTTGCATAGGAAGATTTGGCCATGGTGATTTCTTCTTCCTGTGCAAGGTTGCGAACAACCCTGTGGAGAGATGACATGAAACTTCTTGCATGACAAGTTTGTTGGTGGCATAGCTTGGAAAAATATGCAGTGACTTCTTACCGTCGAACACTCTAAGGAAGATGCCATCTGGTGAGGCAAACTAATCTATGATCTCTAATATTGCCTCCATTTATCCACGTGACATGTAATGTGGTTCTTCCTTAAATATCAACTTGTATATAGGAATGAGGAAGTGGTTAGTTATCTTCTTTATTACTCCTCGCTGGTTGGAATCCAAGAAAAAATTGTAGTAGATGTGCATGGTAGGGTATCATGGTGTCCAAGTGAAGCTCATGCCCATCAATGCATTGTGTGCACAAATTGCATCTAGTAAATATGCGGTCATATAGAATCTTTCTTTCTAGCCCTTGGGAGGATTTAGGGTGTTTGCTACATGGACTCTCAGCAGTCGAGCCAACAAATATGACCAGTTGAACAACTTCCCCTCATTCAAAACCTAGTTCAATAATATTTCCCACCCTTTAAGAAAGGTATCTGTGCTTTGCTGACCATAGATTCTTCAAGCTAGGATAACCAAGAGCTGGTAGGCCCTCCTGAGAGACTTTGTCTTGCATGTGTGGGTGGGTGTTTGTTGAAACTTTGATGGCTCTTTCACCTAGCCTTTAAAAACATCTTTCATGCTCAGATAGTTGTTGGTGGCATAGAAGTATGAATCCATGAATGTTTCTTGCTCGGTAAAATGGTACATTACACGGTAATCTTTTTCTAGAAAAGTGGCAAACTTTTGTCCACTAGCACTATTCAAAGTCATGGTCTACACATCAAAATGTGAAAAAATCCAGCTGATGACATTTGCACATGGGAAGGTTGGATATCTGCATGCAACCAAATGTAATTCTGACTATTGAACACTGACATGTACCTTCCGGTTCTCTAGATTTTCTTTAAATCTCTTTTTTGAAAAATATTCATTAACTTTCTTCGATGTAAGATCTGATTCCTTTTCCAAAAACAGTTGAGTGTCCACATACACTAGTAAGTTTAATGGTGTTTACTCAACTGCTTCCTCGGTATTGATTTTTGTGGTATCTTTTGAAGTATATCTCTTAGATTCCATGGTAATAGTGACTGCTAAAGAGAAGTTCTCAATAATTGTGGTACATAAGGGAGAGAAAAGGCACTCATGGCAAGCAAATATTAACTTTTGCAAATCTACCTTCAAAGCAATATCAGGTAGCAAACACAAGGATTGATGAGCAACATTGAATAATTCTACTGATCAAGTGAGGGAGATTGGACGTGGGAACTATGCATTGTGTGGTCTTAACAGTCAAATTTTCAACCTAAGGCTTCAGAATTTGTAATGCGTAGTTCAACCTGGGCAGTGACTAGGAGAGACTATGCATTGTGTAGTCTTTATGGCCAAGGTGGTAGACTAAGACCTGGAATTGTGCAATGTATAGTTGGGCCAACCTGTACTACACATTTCATAGTCTCAAAGGCCAAGCTCGCATCTTGAGCCTCAGACTTGCACAATGCCCAACTGGAGAAGGTGAAAACTAGCCAAGTGAAATGTAGATCTTCTCGGTGAAGGTGTGGGAAACAAGTAGATCTAATTGATAATGCTAGTTAAAGTTCATACCCGAGTAAGTATGGAATGATCAGTGAAAATCAAGTGAAAAAACTCAATAAACGGAAAGAAAATAAAGTATGTGAGGAGAGTCACTGAAACAACATCCACGGTGTGTAAAAATAAGAAAACTAATGCGACACTTATGAAAGGTGAATGACAAAATGAAACAATACTTCTACAAGCTAATATAAGTTAAAAATCCATAAACCATGAATAAAAACAAGAATAACAACACTCACAAAAGTGAAATGACAAAAAACGACAGAAAAAGCGGCAAAATATGACAAAAGCAAAACTCATCCAGAAAAAATGATGCAAACTCCACCGAAGGTTCCTTGATCTCCTTGGGAATGCTAGAGCTCCAAGATTGAATGTACAAATGATCTCTCGAGGAGTCAATTAAATAGATTTGAGTGGATTAGGGTTTATGACGCGCATGCCTAAAATCAAGGAAAAAGTGACACTTGGTAAAAATTTCTAAAAATAGAAATTATGTCACCTTCGAGAAACTACTAATGAATCCCTATTTTTTAGGAATGTATTTTCTCTCTTTTTTTTGTTTTTTTGTTTTTTTGTTTTTGTTTTTGTTTTTTATTTTTGTTTTTTGTTTTTTTGTTTTTTCATCGATCAAATTTGGGGTCACCGACCAAATTAAAGAGGTGACAAATTTGCTCGTTCCAGTGGCCAGAATTTGTTGGCCAAAAAGTGCCAAATTGTTGCCTCATTAGTGGTTGCCATAGTGCCTAGTTTGACCAAAACTTTGACTCGCCATAACTTTCACATATGAACTCAAATTGAGGCATCATTTGCTTCATTGTAAATATTGCAATGATATATTCGATCTGACCCTGGCTCCACTTCAATCTAGTGACTTTTACTTTTAAGATTTTCCAAAGCCACTTCTAAATTTTGAGCATTTCTGGAGCCACCTAGATCATTCCTCCCCACTAATGAGATTTTGGGCCATCAAAATATTTTCAGTCAATTGGAAAGTAGGGGAATTTCTCCCTCACTTTCCCCTTTTCAATCCAATTGGCCTTACTTGGATGCATTCCCTTGAAACCAAGATGAAGGTACTCCACATCTCCTCATCGTGAAGTCCTAGTCCTCCTATCAAGAATGATATACTAAGGTAGCTTGTCCAAGTATTCACGTGCAAATTCATCCACTATAGGAACTTGTCCAATTTTTTCGGTGTCCATGATTAAAAGAGGCTCATAAAGCTTCAAGTTTTCAACGTTCATCACTAAGCACATCTGCATGTATGTTTTAAAATCAAGATGAAAAACATTGTCTCCAATCTTCTCTAATATGTTGAATGGGCCATATCAGATTGGAATTAATTTCTTTCCTTCCCCTTTCATTTTGTCTCTGCTAATGTGGAGCCACATGTTGTATCCAACATGGAATTAGTTATCAACCCGGTGCTTGTCATGTTGAGCTTTGTATTGAGCTTGACTTTTCTCCAACTGCTCTTGCACTGCTTGGTGAATCATCTAAATTCATTGAATGAACTTCCATGCTTTGTCCCTATAATCTTTCACATTGGAATCCTCATATGTCCCAATTACCATGTCTAAGAGATCCTTTGGAAAATATCCAAAGCATGTCTCAAACGGTGAACTTTGAGTGGATGAATGCATTGCCCGGTTGTATGCATGTTGTACATAGGGAAGTTTTTCGTCCCACAACTTGGGATGATTGCCACAATAGCCCTAGATTAAATGTATCATGGTGTGGTTGACAACCTCTATTTTTTGTTGGTCTGTGGATGAGATTTCGTGCTCCTCTTCATCTTGGTGTCCATCATTCTCCACAAACTTTTCCAAAACTATCCAAGGAAGTGAGAGTCTCGTTCGGACACAATGGATGTGGGAAACCCAAAGTGGAACCATATAAATTGGAAGAAGAGATGAGTAGTTTGCTTTGCAGTGACCTGTTTTTTACAAGGCATTAAGACACATTTTTCTAAATCGATTCACAATGACATACAAATAGTCATGACCTCTCCTAGACAAAGGAAAACTGCCAAAAAAATCCGTTGACACACTTTGCCATGGAAAAATCGAAACAGGGAGTGGTGTGTAGAGCCCCAATTTTCTATTAGTGGGCTTGCTAACTAAACACAACACACATCCCTTTACATATCAAGTCACAATATTTTTCATGTGAGGCCAATAACACAACCTATGCAAATGACACAAAGTTTTCTTCACACCAAAATGACTAGACACAAGAGAGGTATGTGCCTCTCAGATTACATGTATTCTCTCATTGGTGGGGATACAAAGTTTTCCAAGGTGGTACAACAATTTTCCCTACAAATGGTAATTATTCACCTACGATCCATGAGTCAAATTTGCATAAATATCCTTAAAATCTTTGTCATTAACATATTGTTTAATACAAATTTGAAAATATAAAGAAGCATTTTGTAAAACTATAGATGCAGAAATAGGAGTGTGAAAAAGCATATATTCCACTCTGTTTCTGGTTCCCTTCTAATATTTTATTAGCAAGTGAAACTACTGAAGGAATCCCATCAATCTGAAATGACATGCTTTCTTGGTTTGTGATTGGAGGTACTACAAGGGTTGGTGATATGTGTGAATGATGGTCTCCTTTCCAACCAAATAATGCTTCCACTTCTTCATGCTTTGGACCAAGGCATACAAATCCTTTTCATATGTTTGATATTTCACAATAGCTTGGGAGAATATCTTTTAATGGTAACATACACGTTTCCTTTTTTGCATCAACATTGCTCCCATGGCGCAGCCACTAACATCTATCTCGACCTCAAAAGGCTGTTGGAGGCTAGGTAAGGCCAAAAGTGGTGTGGTACTGATCTTCTCTTTTGGTGTATCAAAGGTTTTATGTTGCTTTCCTCCCCACTAAAAGGTTTTCTTCACACTTGTCAATTCATCTAAGGGGGATGCAATGATGGAGAAGTTGGTAATGAATCTTCTCCAGTATTGTACTGCACCCAAAAAGATACGAACCTCTGTAACATTGGTGGGTTTAGGTCACTTTACAATCACATCAATTTTAGAAGGATCTATTTTTAATTGTCCACCTCCAACAATGTGACCCAAGTAAACCAAAGAGGTCTTACCAAATTCACACTTAAACATTTTCACAAATAATTTTTCATTTTGCAAAACATCAAGTAGCTTTTTAACATGACTCAAATGATCCTCCCGTGTTCTACTGAAAACAAGAATGCCATCAAGATACACAAGTACAAAATCATCAAGAAAAGGCCTGAAAATATCATTCATTGCCCTCATGAATGTGACCAGAGCATTGCATAGTCTGAATGGCATCACCATCCATTCAAACAACCCTTGTTTTATCTTGAATGTAGTCTTCCATACATCCTTTTATGCAATCCTAACCTATGATAAGCACTGCGCAAGTCCAATTTTGTGAAATGGACAACATTTTTCAATTGATCTAATAAATCATCAAGCAATTTTGTGAAATAGGCTGTTGTAAGGACAAGTTAGAAGGTTAGCTTGTGATTCAAAATATTTGATAAGTATGAAAAAAAGAAAACACAAGCAAAGATGAAAATAATAGGTCTTAATCAAACCATGAATACTTGATGATAGTACAAGATAAGCTTCCATGGATAGAAAGGAAGGCTCCAAAATCAAAGCCTTATATGAAAACTTTTTGAGGGTGGTTATAGGCGCTACAACACTTGGTGACACACTAGTAGAACTAAGACTCTTTATATGGGTCTTGTCTCATGCAAAATAGGTCTAAATCTTCAAGAAGTATTGTTTAATTCATCAATTATCATAGCTTATTTACTTAGTTTGAGTTAAAGGTATAGTCCCTACCATTCTCTTCATCAGCGACACACTAAACCAAGCCAATTCAAACTGAGTTATTTCGATTGGGGATGAGGAGTATATGGATGCATAAGTAAAAGAATTTTTCATAGTCTTACTTTTCATCTCTAGTGTTGCTCCACTGCCAACAGGCCTGGACAGTACCCTGACGGAGTCACTTTAGGAACACAAACATTGCTTTGTTTCTAGTGAGCTTTATTTTTTCTTTTTTTCTTTTTTTGTTCATAGAGATGTGCATAGGCACTAATTTATTTCATTGGGTAGAAAAGGGATCTGACTTATTGAGAGAAGAAGAGGTTATCCCTTCAAAGAAGGATATTTATATATACCTTTGACATACTTGTTAAGGTTTTCCTCCTCTGCCTACTCTACTCGAATTTGTTGACAATGATTAACCAAATAGTAAAAGACCGATTGAAGTAGGTGGTACTAGTTAAAGATTCAAGCATCATGATTCCATTGTGGTTTTCTCCAAAAAAGAACGTATTTTCCATTAGAGTATCATCGACTAAAAGAATGAGAGATCACACAAAGATTGGGAATAAACAAATAACCAAGTGTTGACAGTAGCATAACTTCCTCTTGGACTTCACCATGCTTGCTTTGAAACCAAACATGGTCTCATGCAAAATTTATCCTACGACTGAAAATAAAACAAAAGAAAAGAAAAAAGCGGAAAGTAAATC
>APFE031293158.1:0-48512 GCA_000404065.3 Pinus taeda
TATATACCCCCTCATTTGTACATGCAAAGGACTTTTTCTTTCCCATAGCCTTGAGAGTATGTAATATTTTCTTTGAGGAGAGAGCAGTGACTCCAATGCTCCACTATTGGGGCTAGTGATATATGGTTTACAAATGTGTCTTGGAACTTTCGATTAATTCAGAATCCTGTCACAGGCTAGCACGTTTTGACACATGTATTGTAGTCGTTTGTAAGACTATTCTTTGGACAATTCTAATGCATGTTTATTTAACTTTTACTAATATAGCTGAACTATTTTGGTTGTTTTAGAGCATAAATTGTTGGAAATGTGTTGTATCAATTGTTATCATTGTCTCTCCCATGTGGACTACTCTATCGGACACTAGAAAGACTCATTCTTGTAAACTTGTTATAACAACCATCACACTCTTGTGGACTACTACGTTGGATGTTGTACGTGCTATCTGTTCACCTTTGTGTATGTGACTGCTACATCCATGTGGAATAATCCTCCAGAAGCTTCATATATCCTATTGTGTGGTGTGTCTCTACCTAAGTTGGGACTACTCCCTTTCAACTTGAGACTCACTCTCACCCTCCCCCTTTTCACTAAAAAACTTTGACACAACTGACACTAAGCACTCACCAGGAAAAAATGGATCATACAAAAATCGGGCTTCCAGGGTATTTCTCCCATTTATCCTTAATCAACTATCACTCCCCAATGAGCTTCTCGATCACTTGTCCTTGTTAAAGTTGACAGTGAGGACAGTTCGTCTGTAACTAAGTGCACTTATGATTTTCTTCATTTCTGCGAATCTCATGAAATCGATAGTGAAGAGCTTATTTGCATACCTTTTTTCCTTACCCTTGAAGGTCATGCTAATTGGTCATTTCATACCCTGCCACATACTTCCATCCATTCCCTTGTTACTCTCCTCAAGGAGCTCCATCAAGCCTTCAAAAAGTGTAACCTTCAATATGTCTTTGAAATAATCTCTCGTTTAAGCATGAAGCCTGGTGAATCAGTTAAGGACTTGGTAACCTGCTTCCTTCACCACTTTCACGAAATTCCCGAATAGGTTTTGGAACTTGATTTCATTAGCCAAGAGTTGAAACACTTGGTTCATGTTTCTCGACATGGTGAACCTCCTTATTTCCCTTCTTCCTCCACTCTTGCAGATCATAAGGCCCTTCGGTTTGGAGTGGATGAGAACGAAACCCCATTTTTTCCTTGTCCTCCTCCCTTTCTGGTCTTGAAATGGGTGCCCCCTCAGGTGACTACAAATTTGAGAAAGTTTCACAGAGGGTTCCTCCTCGCACCTGTCGTAAAGCTCAGAAATCTATGCAGCATCTTCCCAACCCATCTTCTCAGCCCTCTTCTGCTCCAATGGAGGAAATTCCAGAATGGCTTAGAAAGCCTATGGCAAAGACTCATTCCTCTATTTTGTAAGAGGAAATTACCGTTCATAACCCAAGTCTCGAGTCTGATCTACATCTCTGACATCCTCCATCATCTACAATCCTTCACTCCTTATACCATGACTTACTTTATCAATCCACTTCACAAGCTAGTTGTGGGAATTCTCTTGATTTTCAAGCTATTGGCTCAAATTGCGGTCATGTGAAAGGTAGTCTCATTACACAGAAGGAGGAGTAGAAAGGTGAAGGCACAATCAATTCTTCTTCTATGCTTGAAAATGGTTCACATCAAGACAATGAGCTTCCATTTTTAATTGATTATCAATCCGCTAATCTTGGTGAAACATCATGCGTGATTAATTCTTTCAATCAACCTCCAGTCTTGGGTTGTCATCACTCCTATGCTTCCATATGTTGTGATGAATGCGCAATAACATCATATGATCTGTTGTTCTCACATGTACACTCTAACTCAGATCTCTAATGCACTTCGGATAAAGTAGACGTCCATATCGAAACTTCCTTTGCACCTCACTTGTCCATGTGTCCTACCATTCACAATGCATCTACATGTGGTGGAGATACTCCCTTTTATCTTGCTTCTTCATTTGATGAGTTATCTGATAGATTGACACAAGGAAGTGAGGTTTTCCATGATGAAAACAATCTCAATGCATAGGAGTCTTTCCAATCGTCATCATCTTGTATGTTGCATGAAGAAAACTCGTCAAGTCAACTTGCTGAAGCTAGAAAGTATTATGAAGCCTATGATAGAGATGACTACCATCCTAAGAGTCATTTTGAAATCAGAAACAATAGCCATCCTCAACCATGCATGATCTGGTTCACATCTAAAAAAGAAAAGTCTCAATTATTGAAAGTTATAGGAAATGTCAGGGAGTCGAGGTATTTCAACGTCCGTTGATGGTTATGTCAGGACCTCATGACTCTAGTATACCCCTTGAACCGAATCAGATCTAGTTTCTCATGCACAATTCATCTATCTGCATGGTTGCACTCAACGTGGATCCCCATTTAAAAAATGTTTACTACTCCAAGTTTTATATTTCAAGATTTCAAAATTTCACTCATGACCAAATCCATGAGTCTATTATAGTGTGTCCATCTTCATGCACATCTCTTACATCCAACTCAGGTTGGGAGTGTTTGTCTCTCATGCAATCATGGAAGTGTCAAGTTGATTATCTCAAAGATTGTCTTTGTCTGGAATCATACTTATCAGATGTTCTCTTTCATGCTCAGCCGTTTGGTCTTCTTGTGAATCTTGCACTTCAAATATGCCCACTCATCACACCAACAATCTCCTAGTGTGATGACGAGTGCACAAGCTATCACACGAATCAAGTTCCTCTCATTTCACCACACCCCAACTGTCTTCACACATTCACAGTGTTGGCATCATTTCTACATTCTTACGATGACCATGACATCTACATAGTTTTTCACCAGTTGCGGGTGGGTGTTCTGTCACATCTAGCACATAGTGAACTTGGTTCCATCATTCAGAGCGTCCGAAGATTTTTCAAAAAAATTCTTTGTTCATGTCAAACTGGGATCTAGAATCTCAACCAACTTGTTTGATCTTTCTTCTATCTTGGGTGACTGTCATGTAGTTTATCATTTTCCCAATAGCACATCCAATGATAGTTGCTTCATGCACTATGATCCTCACCGTGTAATATCTTTCTCCTCAAACTTTTGTCAAGCAGGTGAGGCACTTCAGCCAATGTTGATGGCTATGGAAGGTCCTCATTGTCTTAACATGACCGAAGAGAATGATTAGGTGTATTTATCCGTACCAGATTCCCATCGAGATCCCCTCTCTTGAATCAGAAATCCATATTTTCAAAGACCAAGAGTCTTTCAAAGAAGCCATCATGAATTTTATGATCCAATTGCTGAATGGTTGGAACAATATTACTTGGCAGGTTGTGTTGTAATTAACAAGATTCAGTCCTTCCTCGTGCTTGCTAAGAAGCTTGGTGCATATGAACACACACTCGCAAGTGGCTTCCGAGGTTTGTTGAAAAACGATAGTCATCAAAGAGGTAAACATGTGTGTTCGGTGGTTATGACACATATTTATGCCCATAGGAAAGACCCTCTCTCTCATGTGCAAGATTGTTAAGTTTTTGTATTTTTTGTTGCGCACTATTTTTTATCTGTTTTAATCGCTTGTATCTTTGTTTTTTTAGATCAAGACACCTATGGTGGCTTTACTGGAAGTTTCATATCATGTAACCCCAACTTTTTAATGTAGGAGTAGGAGTAGTGTTTGGTTTCTTTCTTTGCTTTGCTTTCTAGTTTGCGTGTTTGTTTTCTTGTTGACTTGGTTTGATTTGCTTGCTTGCTTACTTTGCTTACTTTTTTTTCTTTCTCTTTACTTCTACTTTTTTCTTTTTCTTTCTTTTCTTGCTTGTATCCATAGGTTAGCCTCACATGAAACCATGTTTGGTTCTCAAGAGAAGCCAAGAAAATCTAAGAGGGATTGTACAACTATCAACATTTTGTTATTTGTCTCCTCTCTCTTTACAAAGAGCTTGTTGTCTTCAGTCGACAATGCCTTGATGGAAAATATGTTATGTTCATAGTGAATCTTGGTGAAAACACAACACTTGCACTGTTAACTAGTACCGCCTACTCTAATCAGTTCTTTTGGGTTAACCCTTTTCAAATCAGTCAAATAGAGTAAGGTGAGGGGGGAAACCTTAACAAATATGTAAAAGGTATATATAACATACTTCTCTGATGGAAAAACCTCTTTTGCTCTCAATAAGGTGGGATCCCTCTTCCACCTATGAAATAAATAAGTGCCTATGCACAATTCTTTGAAAAAATGGAAAAAATAAAACAAGGCGAAGGAAGAGAAAGGCTTCCTTTGTAAAGAGGTGATGCAAGAAATTCTGTTGAGGTACTGGCCAGGCTCATTAGTAGCAGAGTGATGCTTGTGTTCTTTCTTGACTCCACCGGGGTACTGTCCAGGCCTGCTGGTAGTAGAGCAACACTAGAGATGACCGTTAAACTCTCACAGTTATATTACTTGTGCGTCAATATACCCCTCATCCCCAATCGAAACAACTAAGTTGAATTAGCTTGGAATGTGTGTTGAGTGATCAAGAGAATGGTAGGAACTACATCTTCCACATAAGCTAGTGAAAAATCCGTCATAATCAAAGAATCGAACAATACTTTTGGAAGGGTTAGACTCACTTTTCATGAAACAAGGTCCATACAGAGAGCTGGATTTCTACCAGAGTGTCGCCAATGTTGTAGCACCTACAACCACCCTTAAGAATTTTGGCTCGCATGCAAATTCCAGAGCCTACCTTGGATCTTTCGATCTATCATTTCTTAGTCACTTATTAGTAAGCTGATGATCTTAAGCTCCCATCCTTGATCTTAAGAGTTGTCCATGTTCTCACCTTTATGCAGCATGTGTCATCCTTGGGCATAAGAATTTTTGTTTTTCTTCAAGGCAAATCATGTGTGCATGAGTTTTTATCATCGCATAGACATGTTTCACACCCACTTCACTCACTCTTGTCACGAAGGTTCTTGCATCAGAAAGAGTATGTTTCATACATTCTGTATGGTCTAAATTGTATTACAAAGTGTTCGTGTGTGATCATAGTTGAGTCCTATCATTGTTTAAATATGTGTCAATGATCTCACACTTAGTGATTTCCTAAACAACCTAGCCTCATCCAACTTCCTAGACCTATGCGCTTTCCTTCTGCAACTTGCAAGCTTTCTCCCTTGCTTGCTGGAATTGCGCAGTGCATAGAGACCCAAGACTCCCTTGGCATTCAAAACTACATAATGGTTTCCTCCAGTTTCCTGCCCCCAGCTGGAACCCACTATCATCAGAAACTGCGCAGTATTGTCCCTCAGCTACTCAGTCTGCCTTATAATCTAAAACTGCGTAGGTGTGTCCTCTTGGAACTCATCCCACAACAGTGCCTTGTGTTAGTGTCAGTCTTTGCAGCCTTCCTCCAGTGATCAAATATTCTCTTACAAAATGGTCTCAGAGTGTTAAATTCAAATGTTGTCATTTCAGTGAGTCTTCAAGTACAATTTGGTCACTAGGTATTAGGTCTACGGTTTGTTTTCACTCCTTTCAAATTTGTCCAAATTTCAGTCCATGTCACCATTCAGCTGAGTGTACCATCATTTATAGGGTTGTCACCATCATGTCAAGTTGCAAAGGGCCATTTTACACCTTGTTCATGCTTCAGTTGTGCCTAGGTAAGGCCCATTTCCCTCTCCTAGGGTTTTTAAGGTAATTTCTCTTGGATGGTCAAATAATCAACAAAGTTTGCATCATGATGCTCATACACCTTCCCCTATCCTTAAAGTACCTTATTAAACACTTCTCGTCACAAATATCCCTCAAATTCCTCATTTTCCCACAAACCCTAGTTTCTTGCTACAATTTGACAATTTTCTAGGCTAGGCCTGTGTTTAGCCCTTTTGGACCCCTTCCCCTCACTCAATATTTGAAATTCCACTTTCCCTTGTTCCTAACATCCCTCCCACTTCCCAAAATTTCTCAGATTTAGAAGCCCCTTATCCCCTTCATTTCACTTCATTTCGACAAATCCCCTGTTCCACACATCAGGATAGGTTTTACTCAAATGATGTTTATGAGTAAGAAAAAATGAATTTGGAGAAAGTGAGAGAATTTTTTGTCCAAAATAGGCCAAGGAATAAAAACCTCCTTCACTTTTTACATAGGTGTGATGGTTTTAGAGAAATGTAAAAAATACAATTTCCTAAAGAGAATTGATGTACCTATGAAGTGAAGATGTCTCCTAGCTTGGTTGGCCAAATGACTTGCTTGATGAGTTAAATGATAAATAAACACAACTAGATTTCCAATGAGCTATCATGAGCTCAATTTGGAGTTGACGAAGACCTTCAAAAGTTTACTACAATAGCACTCTGCATTTAGGTAGCCTCATTTTTCTCATTTTGACCAGTCTTGGGAGATTTGAATTTTGACAGACAAATTAATTCCAAATTGAAAAATGCAAGTTGTGTTGGAAAGTAGACTCAATAATATTTCCAATGAGATATGGCACACCCAATTGGGACACCGGGAATGTCTCCAAATGTGTCCTGCAAAAATCGCTACGTACCTATCAGCTGGCACTACGCACCTGGTGCAGGTTTTACACTAAGTTTTGAACAGGCACTACGCATACAAAGTGCGCTATGCACTTGGGTGAGTGTGCTACGCACCTGGCAGTTGGGCTACAAACAATTCCAAAACTTATCAAATTGCCTCAAAACTCACAAATTCCTCCATGGCAAGTAAGTAACATCATTTTTATTGCTAAAAGGAATTGTTGCATAAGTTTTTGGGTTGTATTGATTCTCTAGATATCAAACCCTAATTGTCACTAAATATTCTTATATGTTGTAAAAACACACTCATTACTACTGCCCTATATCATCTTTTACCGTTTCCCTAAACCCCATCCTCTTGTCCATAATTCCCTAGATAGCAAACCCTAATTCCCACATTCTACATTTTCACTACCCCCACCTCATTACAAACCATATTCACATAACTAAAACCCTACCCACTCTCCCAAACCCTACACAACTTCCCAAACCCTACAAGTCCTACTCACATCATCAAACTCTACCCACTCTCCCTAAAACCCTACTCATCCCTAAACCCTGTTCACACATACATTTCCACACCCCTCCCCCATACACTCTGCCCATTCCATTCCTCCATCCTATTCCATACTATTATCCACAAACCATTCATATATAATCACATTTTTCAAAACCAAGGGAAAATAATGGAAAGAGACAGTGAATATGAATATGAGGAAGAGACACTCAGTGATAGTTCCATGGAGAGACATAAGTAGCAAAGAAAAGGCAAAGAGAAGATGTACGAGGATGATATAGATGACGAACAAGCAAGAGAAGAAACAATTGGAGGATAAGCAAAGCCTAATGGAGCTAGAAATGTTGAAACTGAAGAGGCAAAATGACAAATAGGACCATGTCACTTTGGCTTCCATTGAACAAGAGATAGAGAATGACAAGGAGTTTTGGTTGGAGAAGATGAACATGCATTTGGAAAAGCTACTATACAAGGCCAACAAGGAGAAAAAGATGTTGCGCCACATGGCTTATCACTATTTGGCCCGGAACAAAATTTGTAAAACAAGGATAAGAAGCCTAAAAACAAAGTTAAGGAGAACATTAAGGAGCAAGAAAGATCAAGATAAGCTCAAGATCTTGGTTGAAGCATCATTGGCCTAGCATAGCACTTCACATAGATCACTCATGCCAAATTTCAAGAAATTTGGTGAACTTTTTGGCATTTTTCAACTTTTAGGGAAAAAAAAGGTTTTTCCGGCAAGTGTGTAGCACCACCAGCGCTTGTTTTTGATAGGGACATCCATTTGGAGACAACTTGGCATTTTTGGATTAATTATGAAAATTTATGCATGATTACAAATTACTAGGAAATTTTGACAAGTTTTGGACCTCCAAAAGGGCCAAAAACACCCTTTAAATGCCATCTCTGCCACTTTTTGGCCACACAGGAAGCAGTCTTAGGAGATTGCAATTTTGGAGGGGCAAATAGACTCCAAATCAAAAAATTCAAGTTGTTCCGGAAAGTAGACTCACAGGGATTTCCAACAAGATATCATGCACCTGATTGGGACCTTGGAAATCCCTCCAAAAGTAGATTGGGAAAAGAGCTATGCACAGAAAAATGGCGCTACACACAAGATGAAAAAGTGCCAATTTTGCTCTGAAACTCTGTTTTTCGCCTAGTTTTCTTCTAGTTTGACCTTTTCTCTCTTATGGTAAAATTTATGATGTGACATGATGTAAATTGATGTACTATGATGTAAAAATGATAAAAATAGAATTGATAAGGTAGATACATCAATTACAGGTGGTTTAGAGTTGAATGAATCAGTTTCCTAGGTTTTAGAGGCAAGTTATTCCACTACCTATTTTTGTGTTCCTAGTTTAGATATGGTTGAAACCACCCCTCTTCTCAAGGATTCGACCCCTGGTGGATAGAACAGGTGGTTTGGAGGTATGTATCATGTGTTTTTCTATCATTTATAAAGGTTAGACTCTTGTGGATGCATTGAGCACTATTGTACGTCACTTCTGCAGTTTGGCAAGGAAATAAACCACGGTTTTGCAGCATTTTGTGGTGTTCTTGTGGTAATGTGAATTAGCATAGTTTCCTTCTCAGTTATTCAGTGATCTTATTTTTGTGTGTTCCATCATCTCTTTTTATTCTTCATATCTAAATGAATCAAGTGTAAAAGGTAGAATTCATTTATGTTTTAGCGCTCTGCCTTAAGGTTTATTTAGTTTTACATGTTTTCTATTGTTTGAAGAGGACTCATGACACTTGCATTCCCTCTCTATCTCCTCACTAGTCTTTAGACCCACCATTACACTCATTTCAAAGTGCTAAAACGCTTGCCTACCTCGCCCCACAGAAAACTCTGCAAATCTGTCTTCATTTCACGGACCCAAAGCTGCCTTCCTCATCTGATCCAACAACCAACCATTAAAATCAAACAAAATCCTTTGAGCAATCATACCTAACCTAAAATTAGTTTTTATATCAGTCATTTGAAGCCTTCCTTGATAAATTTTCATTGAGATTGACAAGGAGAGAGCCCTCCCCCGACCTAGTAGGGCTAGCTACCAGGTTAAGCGTCGTTTGATGTTACCCTAGACCTGCCTTTCTCAGCCTGAGGTAGATTTAGGCCCTAACACCTTGCATCCAGAAACTATGTAGTATTGCCTCTCAGGTGCCCAGGTTGCACTCCACTCAGGAACTGTGGAGAGGTGTCCTCTCAGGACTTCATTGCGCAGCAGTGTCTTGTGCTTCAAAACTATGTAGTGTTGTCTAAGTTTTCCTATCTATCCTGCATGCAGAAACTGCACAGATGGGCCTCCTAGGGCTGCATCTTAGCAGTTGTCACTGCCCACTGAAACTATGCTGATCTATCTCTTAGTTACTACAGGAAAATGTGACATGTTGAGATCACTCCCAAGGAGTTGAGGAGAAGGACCAAGAGACCAAGTGACTGAAAAATATGAGGACCGCGTGCAAATTCCATCGAATGGATGATCATCTCGAGGGTAAGTATGGTAAGTAAAGAACACCTTTCGAAGTACACCTCTTAGTTGAGTTTGTAGGACTTCTTGTCATTGTCATATCATCCTGCCTTCAGTAACATGTATGCGTGCAAACACAAAAAAATTCATTTCATGTATTTTCTCTACATGTCTTGCTTCACTTTCGCTTGTTTGACCAACTATTGTCTTCAACATGTTGATTTCTATGTCATGCTTGCGACCTTGTTCTGGTGCTATTGAAGGTGTGTCCTTGTTTGTATGAGTTGTGTTCACTATGTAAACATCTATCACACTCACACATGAAGTTGTAAACAATGTGGCACAAGTGTCGTCATAGTCGTTCAGTGATCTATCTCAAGTTTCGCACTTGTCGATGTTAACCTTTAGACAGACACAATGAGACATGTTTTCTTCTTGGTTTGAGGTGTCTTGTTGTCGAGTCATGTTGAGTGTATGTTTGCAAGGTCATTTATAAATGCATTTAATCACTCATACACTTAAAAAAAAATCTGAAAAGCTGTTGACCGAACCACCCTCCATTAGCGAACCTCCACTAAGATGCACTGTACAATCCCATCCCTTAGTGACCAATAATTATTGCACAGAACTGTGAAGAGCTTGAGGCTGCCCTCTAGGCAATCTGCACTACACAATTCTGGAATCAAACTAGCTGACTATCACCCATAATAGTACAAAATTTGATCAAGAATCTATCTCAGTCTATGTTCCCCACAAGACTATCCATCCAGACTCCCGCTGGTCAACCAAATAATTTGACTTGAGCAGTGATCCATGGTTGTAATCATCTGAAAAACTAGCAGTAGCTGCCTACTTGCACTACCTGAAGAAACTACGCAGACAGAAGGGACAGGCACCTGTTACCTGTAACTGCATTGTCCTGGGAAATTGCATAGTTCTGCCAGGTAGTCCCCCGATGGGCATGCTCTCCACTCCTCTTGAAAACTACACAACTTTCATTAATAGTACACCTATTGTCCTGCACCCCGTTTAGCCCAACAAATGTGCAGTCATGTCCTACTTGATTGCCTCCCAAAACTGCGAAGTTCTGACTAGTAAGCTCTCGCAGCATGATCCCAGCCTCCTCTGGAAAACAACACATTTTTCACTACCAGTGCTTCTTTCTGCTTGCACTGCCTCCTCGAAAAAACTATGAAATTTTTCCTCCCAGTTGAGCCATCTCACGTAGATATCACTTATTTCCCATACTGCTCAACCCGGCCTCCCAGTGACCTCTGCACAGTTTTTCGTGACATTGTCTTGGAGCCTTGCATCCCAGCTTGACATGTGCGCTGCACTGTTTCAGAACCTTATCCTCTGTCCCAATCACCTGCACCTGGAAACGAAAGATAATGCATCATGGTAGACTAGGGGATTTCTAAATTTGATGTCGTCTTGTCATGAGTGATTGCAGAAATAGGTACATGGATGACACATGGCATGACGACGTATGGGATGAACAAGGAGTGCATGATAGAAGACTTTCTCGTGGTTTGTTGAACACACGAAGCATACCAAGTAACAAGTGAAGGAGACACATGCACATGCATGAACCATCAAGCGAACACCAAGACCATTGAAGACTCTGCACACTTTTTCATGTAGAGGTGAAGTTATGGTACACCACAATCACACTCATCACTCAACAACACAACAACTCGACACGAACAACACAACCAACATGTGCATACTAGCAGTGCCATGTCGAGTTGTGTCATGAGTCACCTCGACCACATCACTACTTTAGGTCATACTTGTTTAATCAATGTAATGTAATGTGGAAGTCCAAGAGACCCATGGATGAAGTTAAAGAGTCATGTAAGTCGAACAGTCATGAGGGAATTCGAAGAGTCACAAGGGCCAGTTTCATCCCTGGCTATATATACCCCCTCATTTGTACATACAAAGGAATTTTAACCTTGGCTCCTCCCACATATCCTTGAGAGTCTTTAGTACTTTCTTTGAGAAGGGAGCAATTGCTCCAACCCTCCATTATTGGGGTTAGTGATGTATGGTGTACAAATGTGTCTTGGAACTTTCACTTAATTCAGAAGCCTGTCATAGGCCATCACGTTTCCATACATGTATTGTATTCATTTGTAAGACTATTCTTTGGATGCTTGCAATGCATGTTGCTTTAACCTGTACTAAGATAGTTAAACTATATTGGTTGTTTTAATGCATATGTTGTTGGAAATGTGTTGTATCAATTGTTATCGTTGTCTTGCTCGTGTAGACTGCTCTGTCATATACTAGACAAACTCATTATTGTAAACTTTTTATAACAATCATCGAACTCGTGTGGACTACTCCGCTAGGTGTTGTATGTGACATCTGTTCACCTTTGTGTATGAGGTCGTCGCATCCGTGTGGACTACTTTGTCGGAAGCTATGAAGAACCTGTTGTTTTGTATGTCTCTAGCTGAGTTGGGACTACTCCCTTTCGACCTGAGACTCACTCTCACCCTCCCCCTCTGTAGTGAAAGAACTTTGACGCAACTGACACTAAGCACTCACCAGGCACATGAACCTCACTATTTGAAGACTAAGTATACCACTCTCATGTGTTAATAAACAAGAGCTAAGTCATATCTTTAGATAATGGTGATCAGGCCCTTGTACCAAATGGGACTTCTACACCAAACAGTGTGAGGTCTAGTTGGGACTTCATACTAGGAAGATCCCATGAATTTTGGCGGATCAAGCATCATCAACATATAAATATATGTTTCTGTTGTGGGCCTTGTCAGAAGGAAGTTGGTGGTCGGGCTGGCTATGAGGTTAGACATTGGCATTATGTTTTGGATAGTGTTATGACATTCCGCGAGCAATTGGGCTCCTTGTAAACATGTCCAAATATATGCACATATTTATTTTGTGATTGCTATTGAAAGCAAGTCGAAAGATGAGCCCGACTATGAGGTCGGAAGTCAGCCTTGTCATTTGAATGGTCTCTCTAGACAGTCCTCGACCAGATCAGCTCCAGCTACAATATTGCATGGAAGTTGGTGTGAGAAAAATTGAATGGAAGTTGTGATATGCATTATATTTAAATATTATTTTAATCAAAATTATTCACATATACATTAATGTTGATATTAGGTGATATTAAAGTGCTTTGTTGTGTTACCATGAAATTAGTAGTAATGGTCAAGTTATATTGCTTCATGGTTTTTATCGTTTGTGTTGAGATTTCAGAGTAATTATACCATTTATTACCTACAAATTGTAACTTATTCCATTGTGCAGATTTTTTTTTTTCTTCTGATACATATTTGGCTTCTAATTTACTTTTTTATTCAATATAGATTGAAAATATATTTTTTGGGTTTTGTTTTCTAGAATATGGGTTCACTCCTATTATTATTATTTTTTTTTATAAATGACTTAAATGAGGTATATTATCACATCTATCATTAGTTGGTATGTTATGAATTGAAAGTTAAATATGTAGTAAAATTGGTTGTTATTATACATTCACTGCTTCACATTTACAAAAAAAAATTACTAATTTAATTTTTTCAATAAATATAAATAAGCAAGCAAATAGTTTTTATGCTCGAGGTTTTTTTTTCCTTTCCTAACTCAATTTTGTTTTAAATTTGAAAATTATTTATTAAAATTACAATTGTAGACAATGGATTCTAAAATATTAAGTTTATTTAGATATTATATAATAGCCCATGGGTTTTGGGACTATATGTACTCGTGAAAATAGGGTTGTCAATATGTAACTATTCACTATCAATATTTAGTATCATCATTTTGATTCAAATTCCCCTATGTGAGTGCTATATGGTACTATATTAATATATATATATATAGATAGAATAGATAGAAGATAGATAGATTAGTATTATAATATATATATATGTATATTATTTAAATAAATAATATTATATAATCTTGTGAAAAAAATATAACAAAATTAGTTTAAAATTATATAAAATAATTAAATTGTTTTATACTTTTTAGCTATTTTATCAATTTATATTTGAAATACAGCTTTGCATTATATTCAACTTTTGGTTTATAGTACATTTTATATGAAGATTTTTTTTTACTTTGTTTGTTGACCATGTTCTTTTTTTTGGGTCCTAATTATTTTAAATTGTGGCAAGTGACTCAATTGTTAATTTTTATTGGTTTTACTTAAAATTGTGGATGGTTACAAAATGAATTCAAATTTAAATGTGTGTTTTAATTATTTTGATTGTATTTATAAAAGAAAAAGAGACTTAGTTTAAAGCCATGTGAACTGTGAATTTAATATTTTTTAATTTAAATTAATATCATATATTTTAAATAAGTATTTGGCATTATAAATAATTAATTAAAATTAAAATAAATAATAATAAATTTAATAATAATATATAATAATATATATATATATATTAATATATATATATATATTATAATATATATATATTAGATATAATTTCAAATGTTTTCTTTTATTCTTTAATTTTACACAATGCTAGTTTGCTTTATTATAAAAATTTTTTTGTTCTGATAAATAACTAGAGATAGAATTATAATTATTTTTTATATTTCATTTTAAATTTGGATGTGTTAAAATTGCTTTTCAACCGTCATCATGACATGTTGTCACAATTATAATAGATTTAAGGAAATGCAATAAACATGAAAATACAATAATTTATAGTTAATAGATACTTATCTGTATTTATTATATATATATATATATATAATTATATATTATATATTATTATAATATATAAATAATTATTATATATAGATATATAGATATATATAAATTAGATATGATTATAATAATTATAAACATATTATTTTTTATTAGTGGTTTTTGTAAATCATCGATTGATGCTGTTATCACTGAACATATTGTTACCGAAAAAAAAATGATTTGATTTCAAACAATAAACTATTAGAGTCATGGATTACAAATTGCTAATCTAAATTATTTTATCGATATTTTTTATGTAAATAGATCATGCATTGGTTTAATTCCTTCATAATATTATGATGGACCTTCGAAATATATATTTTTAGGATTCGATAAAGTAATTGCCATATTAGCTCAGAAATATTTGATTCTGCATGTGCTTTTTATTTTATAGGTATGGGATCATAATGATTAGGATGTTGTAGACATTTGTGCAAGTTTGAATTTTATGTCAAATTTAAAGTGCTAAATACTTTTATCTAGACAACGCAATATCCAAAACTTGACAGATTTTTCAGAAATTTTAAAAGAACTTTATTATTGTCCATTAATATGAGATTAAATTGCACGTTATTTATGTCTAGGTGGCAAGCTAAACTATTAAATAATTTTTGAATTATGTAATACTGTTAATGTTTTTATGTAGCAATTATGTTTATTTTTTTTCAAAACAAGTGAAAAGAAATAAAAAGACAAACGGGAACTAGAAGGAATTAAAGAACCTTACAACCTTTGTTATTTGAAATTGTGGTGTTTAATAGCATTTAATGTCTAAACACTTAAAGAAAATTATAAGGGTTTTCAAATACTTTTATATGCTTAGTTTTGACTTTTTTGCCCAATTAATGTTTCATATGGTTCGAAGTACAATTTCTAATATGTTTACAGTTAAACATCGCCGACTAAAGAAATTAGTTTTTAGAACACTTTTTCCTAGTATTATTTATTGTAGCTGATACAAAAACACCATTAAAGATTAGTGTTATTTACATTGTTAAATGTTAAGAAACCATCTCTCAAAATAGAATAAGAGATAGGTCAACGACTTAAAAATTATCCTCTTCGAGGGGCAAACCTCCTTTACATTACACAAATGAAAAATTCTTGGATGATACAACTGACAAAACCTCCTTTCTATATATACGAGTCTAAGGGGTCACAATATAATAGTGGGCTTCTATGGGGCCCAATAATAACAATATGGGGACTACATGTGCACAAAAATACAATAAGGGGGGTGCACTAATAACAATAAGGGGGCTACACTAGTAGTATAGGGTCCTAACATGCCCCTCTCCTTCAAAAAAGTGTTGTCCTCAACGTTTAGTAATTCTGGATGCTTCTGTATGAAATTCTCGTCCTCCCATGTGGAATCTTCAGTGGGTAAGTTCTTCCACTTGATCAGATTCTCTGAAATTGATTGATTTTGTAGTTGTCGAGTTCTTGTTTCCGTGACTGCTTCATGTTCCAATATGATTTTTCCTTTCTCATCAAGTTCTGACAATATTGTTTGAATTGGGATCTTGTCACCTATGAACTTATTTAAGCATGAAACATGGAGAATTGGGTGCACTCGAGAAGATGCAAGAAGCTCTAATTTGTATACCATAGTACCAATCTTTTGCAACACCTTGTAAGGACCATAGTACTTTGGTGATAATTTATTATCCTTCTTAGCTTGCTTGAGGGAAATTTATTTGTATGGTTGTAGCCGTAAAGATACCAAGTCGCCTACATCAAAAATTATTTTGCTGCGACATTGATTAGCCCCCAAAAAACTACCAAAAATAGTAAATTGTGATACAGTTAAGCAAACTCAAAAATTGAAAGAAACAATGTTGGGGGTCCAAGTGGAAAAGTCATTGCAATTAGGCCAAGTACAAGCAACGTTATAAAATTTGGGAAAAAACCAAACAACTACATTGAAGAATCTGCCCAATGAAATGCAAAATGGAAACATTATAAACAAGTTTGAGATCTTATTCAACTCATGTGTCCTTCATGATTGGAAGGATTCGATCATCACGTTGTAGAGAACCAAAGCTCTCTTGCCTTGATCTGAAGATCTTGAAGTTGTCAGCTAATGCATTAATGTAGTTAAATGTAGAGCAATGGTGGATCTATCAAAGGTAAAATGGTATTACAACCACAATAGAGGAAAAAGGTATTATAATACATCGGGCGGGTGTTTCAATCCCTTCATTGAAAGAAATTCATAACTAAAGATACTGCTATGTTCCAAAAAGATTGGTGGGTGGAAGATATTGATGAGCTAAAAGCAGATTTGTATAGTAGAGTTATGTTGGCCATTAAATCAATTGGAAAGGTTTTTTCTATATTGATTGGAGAATCATTACAAGGGTACACTTCCCGTTGGTTGCAAGGTATGTCCAAGGAAAAATACAAGGTAGAAATAAAAGAAGGAAATGAAAGGAATTATTCTAATGATCAATATGCAAATATTACTATAAAACATCGGCTACTTTTGGATTCTATTGTGTCTTTGTTGCCACAAAGACGCAATTGTGCATCTATAAGACCCTCTCATTTAGGGGACTCAAGAAAGCATAACCTCCATCGTTTCACCTAGGGCATAATCCCTCTTTCACATCCTTAAATTATAGGAGATACTTTCACACTCCTTCCATATGTCACTACTTGCTTGTCATTTTGAGTCCCAATGAACTTGGTCATTTGTGGATATTAATAACCTTATAATATCTTAGCAGGTAGTTTCAATATTTTGTGTTTTTCTTATAATTATGTTCTAAGCATAATTTATGTTTTTTCTTGATAGCTATAAACTGAGTTGGATATTTATGGTTTTTTACAATTGTTGGTAGCTTAGAACAGGGAGCATTGATGAAATCTTCCACTATCTTCATAAACTTGATGTAAATCACCAGTAGATGATATGTTCTAATTAATAGAATATATTTTTCCTTGTGTGTCTATCTTTCTCTAGTAAATGTAAATTGGGATCTGATTGATACAGTCAGTCATAAATACATAAAATAATTGGAAGAACTAAGTTAGTAACTTCCCAACACAAAAGGAAAAAAAAATAGATTGAAACCCAGATCACACCGGATTTTAAGAAAACCTAATTTCTGCCCAACCCAAAAAATGGAAAAGAGAAGTTAATTAATTAGGAATTTTCATTAGATTGAGATGAGCATAATATATGCACAAGTGTGGTGGGACTCTTCCAAACACGAAAATCAAGAAGAGGTTGTTTGAAGTTTCATTCATGGGCCTCACAAAAAAAAGCACATTTGTACAAATATGGAATAATGTCTACGTGGACGCCTATTACTCAAGTTTTTAGGAATAATGAATCAACTCCGAAGACAAATATGATGGTCATCTTGTCAGTATTGACTCATTAATTTATATATGTTGAAAGTGGTTGATGATTTGGATGCATATTTATTACGTACGATGGTTTTGATTTACTACTCATGATGGATGTTGTCAACTTCACTTAAAATATAGATATTTGATTCACTTGTTTTAATTATAGATGATGATCATGTTACAATAATTATCTTGTTATTCTCCAATTTTTTTAATTTTTTTGTGAGTTGAAATGCATTTTAAGAATAGACAAAAAAAAATAGAAAACAGAAATGAGATACAAAATCTCTTAATTCATTACATAATAAATTTTCAATTGTGCATAGCACTATATAGCTCAGAAAATAGGAACAAAACATGCTAATTATAAAATGAACACTACATGAAAAACAGTTATGCAAATAGGAAAATAAGGAAGATTTGATCTTTGGAAAAAGAAAATGAAAACACAATTATCTCAATTCTCCTATAGTCCCTTATTTTAATACAAACCATTTAATTATGCATATAAATAAATGAACACATTGATACACATGCAACTATTTTATTTCCTTCTTTTTCTTCCTTTTTTTCTCCCCAACTAAACATAATTCCAGAATTTACACCAAATAAGAATCCAAGATAATATTTCAATAGTGGAGAGAAAAATATCGACATATATATAATATGGCATATTAACTATTCTGGAGTTACATTATGTTATTGTGAAACTAAGATCTAATGTTCTTATTAACAAAAAAACGAGACCATGGTCTCTTAGAACTTTTGATATAACAGAAATATCATATTTCATAATGTGCATTTTGCTCTCTGTTTTCATCTGGAGCAAGAACACTTATAGGAAAAAGAGAAACAATAATGGCTACTTATTATCGAGAAACAATGGAAAACCATAAATATTGTTAGGAAACCAGCTCACAAAATATAGAAAATATAGATCAATGCCTTAGAATTCAACCTCTTCAAGGGGCCAGCCTCCTTTACATTACACAAATGAACAATTCTTGGATGATACAAATGACAAGGCCTCCTCTCTCTATATAGGAGTCTAAGGGGACATAATATAATCAGAGTCGAAATAACAATAATAATGCAAGGGCATAATAATAAAAATATGGGGAATACATGGGCACAACAATATAATAAGGGGGTTGTACTAATAAAAATAAGGGGTTAAACTATTATTATAGGGACCTAACATGCCCCTCTCCTTCAAAACGTGTTGTCCTCAATGCCTGAGTAGTTCTAGATTCTTCTATATAAAATTCTTGTCCTCCCATATGGAATCTTCAGCGGGTAAGTTCTTCCACTTGATGAGATACTCTGAAATTGATCTATTTCATAGCTGTCGATTTCTTGGTTCTATTACTAATTCAGGTTCCAATATGATTTTTCCTCCCTTGTCAAGTTCTGGCAATAATGTTTGAACTCGGATCTTCTGCAACTTTTGAATGAGTTCCCGCCTTGCTTCATCATTCTTCCATTCATCCCTTGCTTTGTTTATTGAATTTTGTTGGATAATTCTACCAACCTCTAGCATTTTGGTAGCCATATGTTCAATTTTACTCCTTTGGGAATATGGATATATGTAAGGCTTGATGTTTGGAGGAACACTTCCTGGAATCAAATGAATAGCATGATCATGATCACGAATAGGTGGGAGGCCTTTAGTAGTCTCAAATACCTTCGAATGATTGTCATGAATTTTTGGAGATCTAGAGAAATAGATGATTTCGATGTGGGAACCTCTAGTGAACCTAATTGTGCAATTACACCTTTTTATTCTTTCTTTAGAAGCTTTTTCATTCCGTTAGAGATGATTATCTTTCCTTGTTTCCCTATGATACCCCTTAATTCAACTTCATTTCCTTCCAAAGAAAATTTCATGGAAAGTTCTTGAAAATTAAAATCTATTGTACCCAAGGATTATAGCCATTGGAATCCTAGTACAACATCAGCACCACCCATTGGAATGGAAAGCATTGGGCCATTCAATACATATTCTCCCATGGATAGCTTGATATTATGGCACTTTCCAGAGAAATTTATGGTTCCTCCATTTGCAGCCATTACTTGATACTCTGGTGCTAGATATAGGAAGCAATTCAATTCCTTGGCTATCTTACAATGAATAAAATTATGGGTACTACCTGAATCAATCAACACTATTACCTCTTTCTTCTTGATATGTCCTTCTATATTGATAGTTTGAGGAGTGGTAATTCCGACCAATGCATTACAAGATATTTTTGGATTCATTTCTTGATGCTCGACGTGATCTTTCGCTTCTTGAACCTTTTTCTTCTTGATATGTCCTTCTATCTTGAGAGTTTGAGGAATGGTAATTTCTGCCAATGCATTACAAGGTATGGTCAGATTCATTTCTTGATGCTCGATGTGATCTTTCACTGCTTGAATCTTTTTCTTCTTCATATTTCCTTCTATATTGAGTATTTGAGGAGTGGTAATTTCTTCCAATGCATTACAAGATATGGTCGGATTCATTTCTCGATGCTCGATGTGATCTTTCACTTCTTGAAATTTTTTCTTTTTGATATGTCCTTCTATCATGATAGTTTGAGGAGGGGTAATTCTAGACAATGCATTACAAGATATGGTTGGATTCATTTCTTCTTTCTCAATGTGATCTTTCACTTCTTGAACCTTTTTCTTCTTGATATGTCCTCCTATCTTGAGATTTTGAGGAATGGCAATTCTTGCCAATTCTTTACAAGATATGGTCAGATTCATTTCTTCTTTCTCTAGGGTTGGTTCATGGTGTATATCCTCTTCTTTTAATGTTTCTTGATCCTTTTCTTCCTCCTCTTCACAATCAATGTAAAATAATTTCTTCTCAGCACACTTATGACCTTCAATGTATTTGTTATCACAATTGTAACAAAGTCCTTTTTCTCTTTTTTCTTCCAATTGTTGTGGTGTCAACCTTGTAGGTTGTGGAAGGCTAGGAGAAACAACACTTCCATCTTTTTAGTTGTGAGGGGTAGAATTCCTTGTTGCCATAATTTTTCTCTCCACTTTTCATGCCAACCTGAATGTCTTCTCTAATGAATCAGGTTCCCAAAGATGAACCTCATGTTGAATGTTATCCTTTAAAGTCCCTTTGGAGACATCAATCTTCTACTTCTATGGAATATCATTTTCCCTTGTATTCAATTTTTGAAAGTCCTCAATGTGCTATGCCCTTGAACACTTTTGTTTGAGATTTATCAATTAGCTAAGTAAGGTGTTTCTCTTCATATCCTCATAATGTGTTATCATTTCCTCCATGAAAATTGACCACGTAACAAGTGGTTTACGAGAACAAAACCCTTTATTGATGCAGGTAGGAAAAACCTACTATACCCATCTTATCAATCCCAGGAATTCTATGACCTGTCTGGTCAAACCTTCACAAATTAAGGTTAAGGCTCTTTAATTAACCCTCATGTGGAATTATTTGATCGCTAACTCATTCTTACCCTTAGTTAATTGTTTTCACAAAACCTTACAATTCAATAGAACATCCCTTTGTAACTTCCGACTTTCAATATGTGCTTGCCTTTCCCCACTATTGATTTCATTCATCAGATCAGTGACTCTCGCAATATCACATCACATCAACATGTGCTTTCATCGCCTCTCGCAAGAGACGTGCAACAACACAACCAGACTTCAAATAAATTTAAAGCTGTGCCTATAACCTCTTCGAGTCTACTCTCCACAAATATTTTCGCTTTAATCTCCACCGTCAATCTTACCCTCGATCTGATGTCTGCACTTTTTCCCAATCAAGAAACTAACCCAGCACTTTATAACCGTTGATCAAGACCCACTTGATCCAAAGGTCCACAGCGATATCGAGTGGGTCAATTGCACGACATTTAACGCTTTTACAGAGCGAATGAGAATTATAAGCCCTCAATCTATAAAATTTCGGGTCTATCATTGTAATTATAGCTCGATCTCTTTAAGGCCTGATATCCATTGGATGACGATGGCTTTAAATCCTATGATATAGAGCTCTTCAACTAGCTCCTACCCTCACTGCACTTTACCTTTTCCTTCTCTGGCAACATCTCAGTATGTTGCTCTGAGTTTTCCTTCAATCCCTTTGTCAACATATCAGTATGTTGATTTAAACTCTCCTCTGTAACATCTGTTTCAATGATATCTCTCTGCTCTGGTTTACAAAAATGAACTCCTCCTTCTATAATGTGAATTTGTTGAACTTTCATTACCATCTCCTTTTCATTATGATTTTCATTCATGATAATTTATTTTTCTTCCTTTTTCAGCAATCTATCCTGAGTATATATCCTCTACTTTTCCAACTCTCTTCTTTGTTGGAATCTTTCCTCTTCCTCTCTTGCATATCCTTTGCAATCTTCATCAGGTTCTTTCTTCCCTACTGGTGCTTTTAGCCATTTCTCTAGTAGCTCCAATTTTGTCTCCCATTCACTAATCCTTTTATGAGAGTTTAGTCCTTCTTCTTTATTGAATACCTCAACAGTTTCCCTATTTATCTCCATTGTGCCTATCATCATGATGGAATGATGATCCTTTACTATGTTTTTAGATAACATAGTCTCTTCTTTAAATTACCTTTAATCTTCTACTGGTTACCTTCACTTTGTAGTTGTTGGTTCCTCTGTAACCCTTCTTCTAGAGCTATCCTTGTCCCATCATCTACATTCTCCTGCATTTTTTCTTCATCAATAACATTAATCAAATTCATTAGATTACCTTTCTGAGACAATATTCCTCCATTCTTCATCAGAATAAGATCCTGATCTTCCATCTTTATGACAACTTTAAATGGCTGTCTTTTCTCATTGAGTAACTCATCCATAGACTCTTCTTGCTATATCCAGTAAAATTCTTCCTCTTCCGAGAAATTTTCTCTGTCACCTTTTACTTCTAGATCTTCATATATTATGAAGACATCTTCAAAAGGTTGCTCTTCTCCTGCAATACCTGCAATCATATGCAAATGATCAGTTTTAAGAACATAAGACCTTGTTGTTTCACTTGATACTTCAGTCATCATATCTCTTTTTTGTTCTAAATCCTTCATATGATTCATAAAATCTTCTACCGATTTCCCATCTTCATCTTCACTCAAAACTTCATCCTGTTCTGGTTCACAAATGGACACTTCCATGTCCAACTTAGCCTCTCTGAGTTCTTCCACCAGGCTCTTCACTTGTCTTTGTCGTAGCCTTCTCTGTAACTTATTCGACTTCACTGGATTTTTCCTCAAGACCCAACCTAGTCTTTGGCTTTCCTCAAGTATCATCCTTAATACATTGAGTTGTTCTTTCATCTCAGTAATCTCTTTGTCAATTTCCTCTTGAATCATCCTCTTTCCATTTGCCTTGGCATTCTCTTTCTTCACTTTTCTTCTGTTGTGGTCTTCCTCAGAACCTTTATTATCTCTGTTATGACTATTAGTAGTCATCTTCTTCTCTTTCTTCATGAGTTCCTTACTCACTTACTATGAGCTGCATTAAATCCTCTACAACAGCAAGTCCTCCCTACTGCCACTTACCTCACCAAGATGTATCTTTGTACTTGGTATTTTGGCAAGCACTCGGTTCTCTATTCTCTGGAACCTCTTTTGAGCACTTCTCTCTACTCCTTCTAGGCTTCAACTCATCTTCACCTTTTAAGAACACAATTGTCCTCTTGTACTTCAATCACAAATGATAGTAGGTTCTGACCACCTCTTTTCTTTTACTTAGAAACTCTTACCAGCTTTCTTCATCCCTTAGCAATTCTACCCACATCCTTTCTGGAATTTCCTTTGTGAGATGCAACAATACCTCTGCAGTAACAAGTCTCCTTCTTGCTACATATGCCTCACTAATATTCTCTCATCTAAGCTCAGTCTTTTAGCATTTCCCTGGTTCTTCCTTTGGAACCAATTGAGAATTACTTGCTCTAGGTTGCTAGAATCTTCTCACCTTCCTTTGTTGTCACCTGCATATCAATGTTATTGAAACCAAAGGTAATTCCCAAGCTTTCAAAAGCTGGTTCTGAACTTCTTTATGAGAACACTCTTATCCTCTTTATGTTTCTGCAATGCCTTCTTAAGATATCACTTACTCCCATTTATGTAATGTCTTCTACTTATTAGATTCAAATAACCTGATCTCCTCTTTCTTTTGCAATCCTACTTGTATTCTGCATAATTCAACTTTAGTTAAAAAGAGCTTTAGCTAGATATGATACCACTCTGACACAGGGTAAACCTGCTATACCGATAATATGCATATAAAATGCATAATCTGATCAATTCTAGGAATTCTATGACTTGCCTAGTCAAACCTTCATAAATTAAGGTTAAGGCTCTTTAATTAAACCATCATGCAGAACGAGTTAATCGCTAATTCAGTCTTACCCTTGATTAATAATTTTCACGAAACCTTACAACTCAATAGAACATGCCTTCAGAACTCCTGACTTGCGATCTGTGATTGCCTTTCCCCATCATTGATTTCATTCATCAGATCAACGCCTCTCACAATATCACATCACATCAACATGTGCTTTCATTGCCTCTTGCAAGTGACCTGCAACAACACAACCGGACTTCAAATAAATTTAAAGTCGCGCCTATAACTTCTTCGGATCTGCTCTCCACAAATACTTTCTCTTTAATCTCCACCGTCGATCTTACCCTCGATCCAACGGCTACACACTTTTTCCCAATCAACAAACTAACCCAACACTTTATAACCGTTGATCAAGATTTGCTTGATCTGACGACCCACAACGATATCGAGTGGATCACTTGCACAACATTTAACGCTTTTACAGATCCGATGAGAATTATAAGCCCCCGATCTATAAAATTTTAGGCCCGCCCTTGCATTTAAATCTCGATCTCTTTACGGCCTGATATCCGTTGGATGACAAGGCCTTTAAATCCTATGATCTGCAGCCCTTCAATTAGCATGTGGGCTATGAACCTCTCAACCCTCGTAGTTTACTATGATGTGAGCATTTACTTTATGATCAATGGCTAAGATCATTTGTGTGACTTCAACTACGATCAAGGGTATTTGTTCTCTCCTACCCCCGCTACACTTTACTTTAGTTTTTATGTCATTTCTTCAATGTCCTCCCGTGGACTCAACTTTCTTCAAGGTTTTGGTCCTTCGCTGTTCTGCCACAACTCTCTCCTTAATTTAACTCCACTCGCACCTTTATGCTCTTCGACCTTCACTATAACACTAAAGGCTTCCTCCTGAACTGTCGATGTGTACAAAGCCATAACACAAGCTCTATGTTCTCTCCTTGAACCTCTCACTGACTAATAATTCTACCCAACACTTCTTTTGTTGGAATTGTTATCTCCAAGACAACTCTACCCACAACCACAACTATGGAGCTACCTCAAAAAATTCTATCCAACCATCTTTGGAAGTTGTTTTATTACTATTTCGCCTCCTTTCTGGTTTTGTACCTACAACCTATGTTACACATAATTACTCTAGCCACACATATATTATAATTCAGTTATACATTACACATTACACAAACTTTGAATCGAGTTGTCTATATTAATAAACAAATATTTACACAGAGAATTCCTTCTCGGCCTGATCTTCTATATCAATGGCATTTATTCTCTTGCCCGTAGGCTTACAATCTGACTGACCAACTACTCTTTAACTCCTTCTCCAACCACTGACTATTTATGCATTTTAGGCTTACATTTATACAAAAGGTTCTATTGAACTAATTCCTAAATATCCTCTAAGTCCACTTTTCACTCCTACTTATCCCTAAGAATCCTCTCTAGCTCCTCGATTTATGAAACCACTCTCTAGTCCAAGACTTACAATTGATTTATAACTCTCTCATCATCATTAATCACCCATGTTCTCCTACATTTAAGAGAATTTGCAAATATCCTCAAAATATCTAATTAATTCCTATTCTAATCACTCAAAACATTAAGATTACATACATAGGAATCCAACTTCCTTGAAAACACAAGACCCCCTAAGTCAACTAAAAATAATGAAATTGTTGAGATGTATGCTCTTGCATCATTTATACCATAAAAATTGACCCGGTTCTAAATATGAAGTTGCAATACGTACCTTTTGTAACAGTTGCACCTCATGTAGATCAAAATATTGCTCCATCTTTAGTATCCAATTTACCGGATCCTTGCAATCAAACTTCCTCATATTGTCTTTTCTTGATTTTAGGAGCTTGATCTTGAAACGACTATAACTCTATAATTTCAGATCCTCCAGCTCTGAAATCATGATCTGCAGTAGCTCTCTGCGTTCTCTTTCCAATGGCACCAATATGATCAAAATTGGATTCTCCAAGAAAGAGTTATGCACAATCTCCCAAGATGACCTGATTATATACCTTTTCAGAAGAGCAAACTTGTATGAAGTACCACGTGTCACTATTTTGGCCTTCGAATCTAAAAAATAGACACAGAAAACTACAGTCCATCCTATTTCTGTAACTTTTTACGAAATTTCAATCTGATGCTAAGAGAGAAAGTTATGACTATTTTCCCAAGGTCACCTCTTTGAGATGTAATTCAGGAGTCTGCAAAAACCCTAACTTCCTCAAATCATATATCCAAAAATATAGAGAGACAAAATCTAAAATTTGGATCCGAGGTTCAGACTGATTTCTTCTCCAATGGTTTTTTTTATTTAGCTTCTAAAACTTTGTAGCAAACAAGTTATAGCGAAAATTCCACGATGACCTGTTTTAGATGAAATTCTGGAGCTTGCAAAATCCCTAACTTCCTCAGATCATATCTCTGAAACTATAGTGAGACAAGATTTGAAATTCGGATCGGAGGTTTAGCAAGGTTTCATCTCAAATGTGTTTTTTCTTAGATTATGAAACAGCGCAGAAAAAAAGTGACAGAAAAAATTACACAATGGCCTATTTGGAGCAGTGAAACCCTAGAATCCAAAGCTCTGATACCAAATGGTAGGAAACCACCTCACAGAAAGATAGAAAATATAGATCAACACCTTAGAATTTAGCCTCTTTTAGGGGGAAACCTCCTTTACATTACACAAATGAACAATTCTTAGATGATACAAATGACGAGACCTCCTTTCTATATATAGGAGTTTAAGGGGACATAATATAATCAAACCTGACATAACAATAATAATGTAAGGGCATAATAATAACAATATGGGGACTACATGGGCACAACAATATAATAAGGGGATTGTACTAATAACAATAAGAGGTTAAACTAGCAGTATAGGGACCTAACAAACATCCAATAATAAAATGGCATAGACTCGAAGACCTATTTATGATTTAGAAACAATGGAAAACCCTAAGCATCAAAAAATCTAACCCTATGAGATGAAGCACCAAAACTATCGGCCACTTTGGGCTAAATTGGTACATCAACTTCTTAGGGTTGTAACTTTGGCATATGATATTTGTTTGACGTACACAATACCTCATTAGAAATATCTATCTGATGACTATAAATTTCGACTGCAAACGTCAATCAAAGCCACAGATTTGCATTTTTTCCCAAAAAAAACATTGTTTAGGGCCTCAAAACAACTCTAAAAGTTTAGGACCTGAAAAACTACAAAAAATAGTAAATTGTGCTACAACTAAGGAAACTCAAAAACTGAAAGAAACAATGTTGGGGGTCCAAGTGGAAGAAGCATGGCCATTACTAGAAGAAAAACTGGAAGAAAAATTGGAATCCACACTAGAAGTGAAACTCGAAGAAAAATGCGAAGCAAAATTGGAGCTTAAACTGGAAGCTAAACCAAGAGACAAATTGGAAGCAAGTCTAGCACTATTTTTGGCACTAAAATGGGGTTATTCCAGGTGTTATTTATGACATCATTCCTGGCACTACTTACCACATTATTTCTAGCGCAACTTCCGACAAATTGTGGGATGATATTCCAGGTGGTATTTAGGGCTCTATTTTTCCGAGGCAATTTCAGACGCTATTTCCAATTATTTTTCTAGAGAAAATTACGTCACAAAATATGGTGCTAATACAAACATACCTAATGACGCCCATTTTTGCATTGGGAAAGGTGCCTAATTCGTGAAGTGAAAAAAAAAAAACTAAACTCCAACGTAATTTCAAGTTCTATTTCCTTGTTCTGTTGTAGTGTAGAGATCATTGGAGGGGATTCTTACAGATCAACAATGACGTTGTTTGAAAGAAAAAAACTTGATAATCATTATTGTTTTTTTTATTACAACATACACAAAGACATAATTCCCACTTTGGTTTTGTGTCTACTTGGAGGAGGGAAGGGATACACCATATTCATTCTCAAAACTCGTTTATTTCAAGGATGTAGCTAAAAACAAGCCTTATACTTTATCCACTTCAAAGGCTCTATTTATTAATGTGTATATTATGGATAAATTATAATAGTTGCCATTCTATGATGCGTCCAAGTTGAAGTTTACAATCCAATCCTCTTTTTATTGATCCTCTATTCTAGTTTGCATATTCAATAGTTTCTAGCCTCCAACATCAAACTTGTATCAATGGATCAATTTCACCTCCTAAAAGCACTCTAATATATATCAATCTATGTATCTCTTTATTATTCAATTGTGAATATTTTTTATTATTAGGAAGTTTTTAAGGAGAGTAACTAGCTCTAGGGAAGGGTTGATCATTTTGATAGTTCATAGTTCCTATATTTTAACCTTGTCTTCTAAATATGCCACTACAATTTTGGCATTTATCAATTTTTTAAGATATCAATAATAGCTTGACCAACCATAAAAAAACCTATCTTGACTAGTTTAGGTTTGGTTTTCTTACACATGTTTAAATCTCTTTTGAGATTGACATCAGCTAAGATTTATTAGGCATGATGATATTATTAGATGGGTTCAAAGTTTGAATTATGAAAATGTAATTTTTTGGTGTTGGATTTGTCAAGAACATTTTCGAGATTTATGAAGACATCTTAAAGATTTTAGGCTGCCAATGCCAATGCATGCTCACTAGAATAGAGAAAAACCGAAAGAAGAAAAAAAAACAACCAAAAAATAAGCGAACATAAAACCAATCCAAAATGTTGAAAAACATATGAATAACAATACAGAAGGGAAAATAAAATTCCCAAAAATCGAAATTCTACTTTCTAAAAACTGATGAAAAGAAAGAGGAAAAATCAATGGCTATTTTTTCAGTCCATTCCAGAAAAGTCATAATATTGATTACGATAATGTCATTCTCATAACATGAGCATCCATAGCCCAATAATTGAACAAAACAAAAAACAAAAATATCCGCATCTTTTTGTGCGCTGAATCATTGTGAAAAAGCGGTATCCAGCTCATTGTCAATTAGAGTTTCCATTTCAATGATAAAAGTGGAGGGCATTATTTATTTTTTTATTTATTTGTATATATGTTCAATTTCTGAGCAATAGTCAGGATGTGGATGGGATCCTTGTTTGCGCAAAGAGCAGCATGTTATTGCATTTGAACAGGATAATGTGCACCGTAATAAGTATACTCCTCACAAAATAGATTCTATTCAATCTGTGTCTCAAACTTGGTCAATTTTCAATTCCACTGTGAACTTTCGTTGTGTCACTTATTCTGAAAATATTTCATGGTATAAAGAGCCAGGCCCCACGCGGACAACCAACAAAAACTAGTATGGACTTTCAAATAATGGAACGCATACTTCGCAACTATACAATAATGTAAACCCAAAAAATAATTAAGCACCGTACAATTTTAACGGTATTTTGTTAAAATAGTTTACTATCACTAACATACCAGGTAATATATCCATAATACGCTCAAAATGCAATGAACAACTACGAGTGAATGATGAACCTATAACTAAACTATATATAACATTATATTTTAACTATAGATAACCATAATAATTTAATTTTTAAGATACAGATTATTAATATATAAGTTTATTGAAATGGTTATCTAGACCATTTTGGTCTAGATTTAATATTACAATTTTGAGTATAATTGTATATTTTTTAAAAAATAAATTTTAAATGTATAAATGATTCACATTTTGAAAATCCTTAAAGCGCTCATTGCTACATTAAACAACTTAAACTTATGATTCTTATAAATCTCTATAAGACCATGAGCAAAACTTAACAAATTTTTTTATGAAAAAAATGTCATTTCCTCCAAAACGTTTTATGAAAAAACATCATTTCCTCTTACTCAAACCACCCTTTTATTAACCAATTAAATTGATGGATATATTTTTTTATAGAATTTAACTATTTAATTATTAAAATGGTAATATCATTCTAAACGTTTTTAAAATTTGAATCTATGATTTAATAATAAATAAAATGATTTTAATTATCAAAGATAATTTAACAAACCATGATGCATGTTCGTGGGAAAATTTTAGGTCTAAATATTTTTCAAGCGTAGTTTTCCATATATTTTTTCCAAAAAAAAAAATATTCCCTAATTTTATTTATAGTTTTTCTAAAAATGATTTGCCAAAATTTTATAGAGACTATATCAAATCGTTAGAAATTTGAAAACTTTTGCAGAAATATCACCAAGCATTTTATAGTTTGTATATTAGAAACTAGTAAGGTTCCTTGCAGTTTCTAAAATTTAAAATAATTTTTCATGCTTAAAATTTTCCCTCAATATCACAAATAAAGATTATAATTTTGAGCATCATTTAACACTTTGGTAGCATTGTTTTCATTTTGTTTTCTCGCTGCACTTTCATCCATATCCATTTGCATGCGCCCGTAGTAGAAGATCAGGTAGTCGGGTTCTGTGGAAACCTTAAAACAACAGTATGTAGGGTGGAAGATGGTCAAGCAAAGGGATGTTGTCGATCTGACCCCGAACCTGAGGATATACTGTCGGTTTGGCACTAGAGGTCACAGATCAAAACATCGAGAGGTATATTCGTCCAGTTGTACTGCCAGGAGGGAAGAAAGGTGGCTCAAGAGCGGGTCAGAAACAGGGTACAACACTAGGTCTCCTCGAGGAGAACCTAAGAATGACTTACCTGGATAACTGGGAAGGGTTGGACTTATCTAATTTGATATATGAGGTCAATAATTACTCAAAACTTTACAAATTGATAATATTGTTTCCTGATTTAAGAAAAAGGCATGGCCTCTCTTATATATGTAGACAAGATACAAATAAGAGTTGTAGTTGAAATGAATAGTTACATGACTAGAAACTTCAATTGTAAGTGATATGAGGAAAAAAGTTGTTATGGTGCCAAGTTGTGATCAAGAGTGCTTCAGGGGGTCTCAAGTTGGAGCCTTGGTAAAATTAAATACCATGCTTGGTTTGGCCAATGATAACTCCTTGATAGCCAAAGATCCATTTCTGGAGAAGTGCACCCTTACAACAAAAAAAAAACAAACTAGATAATGAATGTTAAGAGGGACAGGTTGTAGTGGGAGGAACTAGAACTGAATTGAACTTAGAACTTAACTAGATGTTTAACCGAATAGGAGGCTAATCTGAAGACCTACAAAAGAAACTATCTAGTTCACTGAAGGTGACACATGCATGCACCCTCTACCAAACAACAATCTATATTTCTATCCAACTACACCCTCATTACTCCTATTCACTTTATTTAATTTGATATATGAGGTCAATAATTACTCAAAACTTTACAAATCGATAATATGCTTTACTAATTTAAGAAAAAGGCATGACCTCTCTTATATATGTAAACAAGATAAAAATAAGAGTTGTAGTTGAAATAAATGTTTACATGACTGAAAACTTCAACTATAAGTGACATGAGGAGAAAAATTGTCATGGTGCCAAGTTACGATCAAGAGTGCTTCAGGGGGTCTCAAGCTGGAGCCTTGGTCAAATTAAATACCATGCTTGGTTTGGCCAATGATAACTCCTTGATAGCCAGAGATCCATTTATGGAGAAGTTCATCCTTACAGAAAAGAAAATTAGATAATGAATGTTAAGAGAGATAGGTTGTAGTGGGAGGAACTAGAACTGAATTGAACTTAGAACTTAACTAGATGTTTAACTGAATGGGAGGTTGATCTAAAGACCTAGAAAAGCAACACTCTAGTTCACTGAAGGTGACACATGCATGCACCCTCTACCAAACAACAACTTATATTTCTAACTAAATTCACCCTCATTACCGAAGAATAGACCTAGAATAGATCTAGAACAGACCTAGAAGGCATTATGCAAGTCCACCTAGTAAGACAGCGGGGGCTATGAATGAATTCAATTGCGATAACAAGCAAGAGTCTAAACAAATTAATTCAAGCAACAGTAACTACCAAATCTTCTCATGGTATCTTAACTGTAAAGACAAGTTATCAAAACAACAAAACAATATTTTAAGTAGTCAAACCGAACAAGAGGCACTGTTGGGAAATGCATAACAAAACCAATCAATATAGTCATGGTATTTTAAGTGTAAATAAAAGTTATCAAAACAACAATAACTGATAATTTTGAAGACATACAACAAAATGATTCTATATATTTGAATTTTCAAGGATACTAACATACATGTTGATAATTTCCTGTAATAAAGTAGAAGTATTTTTGCCTTATATGAAAGCATAATTTACAAATATTCTTATCTAAATGGATGCAATAATTTTACAGGTTGTTGCATCTATGGAAAAAGGTATTTATGTTGCTTGTACAAGGAGAAGTTGCAGGAGAGTGAAAAGGGGTGCACAAATGCGATGCACATCGTCTGATGAGGACATGACAGGTGATGCCAATGTCAACAATGCCCCAAGGAACATTGTTGAGGATGACGATGCAACTGAAGCTGATGTTATCACAGCATCATCCACAGAATCACTGTCAACAACGGTCCAAGGGGAAAGTTCAACTAAAAATATTAGTGCTATAAGAGGATGGAAAAAAGAAAAAATGTTAGTTGCAATTGATGATGTAGAGTTTAATGGACACTCAGGTCAGGGATCTCCAAAAAAATATGGTATTCCTCCCTCATAAATACATTATTGGATAAATGGACTGACTCATACAAAATGTAGAGGGCCTCTTACAGTTATCACTGAGGAGGTGGAGGCCGAGGTGGTTGAGTGGTGTAAAGAGATGGCCCAATTGGGACATGGGCTAGAGTTGATACAACTCAAATTCAGAGTTGCTCAAATCTGTCAAGGGAGGCCAAACTCATTCAAAGATGGGTTTCCTGGTAAATCATGGTGGTTTGGATTTTAAAAAAGGCATCCAAAACTTGTATTGCATACTACTGAGGGCCTTGACAGAGATAGAGCATTAAATTTGCGCCCTGCAATTGTGCATACGTTCTATGACACACTTTCTAGTGCTTACGATAAACATTTTTATGGAGCAGACCATATATGGAACTGTGATGAAACAGGTTTACAGGTAGGGAGGAATTGTGGCATGCGAGTAATTTCCAATAGAGGAAGCCGAAATGTGCCAAAGATTTTGCCTAAGAGTAAGGAGTGGATAACTATTTTATGTTGTGTCAATGCAATTGGTACTTCAATCCCAGAATTTTATCTATTCAAAGGTAAAAATCAACTGAAAAACTATATACAAAATTGTGAACCAGGTGCATGCATGGTTGCACATCCCCATGCATGGATGACTAAAGAACTATTTTTAAGTTATCTTTTTCACTTTGCTGCATTGGTACCAGGTGGCGTCTCACTTAGTAATAGACACCCATTGATATTATATGGCCATGGGAGCCACATGGTTGTACAAGCAATTGAGGAAGCAAACAATTTAGGCATCGACCCGTTGACATTGCCCTCTCATACCACTCACAGACTGCAACACCTTCGTGTTAGTGTGTTTGGCCCTTTCAAGAACTATTTGAAGTCAGAGCGTGCTGCATGGATGGCAAAGAATCCAGGGGTTGAGGTGAAAAGGTTCGAGCTAGCAGAGCTTACAAGTAAAGCTTTTAAAAGGGCTCTAACACCATCAAATATCAAGGTTAGCTTTAGGAGGATAGGAATTTGGCCATTGAACTATGATGCTCTTATGCATGAGACTGGTTGTAGCTAGGCGTTTCATGTGGATGGTCCGGAAGAAGGGAATGCCCAAATAGGTGTTGAAATGCATGAAGTAGATGACCAAGATGATGTGGTTGCAGCTGGTAATATGATTTTCCTCTGTCAAGCACACTTATATGACGAATATGACCAAACTGTATGTGAAACACAGTATAACCATGAACAAATTTGCAGTAACATGGAGATCGTTCCACCAACTCAAGAACATGAAACTCCTACTGTTGATATTGTTAATGACATTGTTGAACATGTAGTTGACAATGACCAATTGACATTGCGAAGCCAGGTAACCCCACCGTCATGGCTAGAAGAAGCAATGATTAATATGAATGCACATAGTGTCTCAACAACCAATGAACAAAGAATGAACATGCCCTCACAACCAGTAGAATTGAATAGTGAAATTGTTCATTTTTTGTGGAAAATAGATCAATGGAAGAAGATGAAGTACATAATGAGGCATCTAATGAAGATAATGATATAGTTCAATCAGTTCCATCAGATACTGAAAGGGAAGTACCAAGAAATGACATGGAGGTGGGAGGGGTAGAGAAGATATTTGGGCAGTTCCTAAAGCTACCAATAGAGAGAGTATTAAAGAAAAAAAGCAAGGTACACCGGGTAGTCTTCGTTTGGGTTGAAGCTCACAGTTACTCACCTCAAAGGAATATATAAACCTATTAGTTGAGTCTGAAAAATAAATAAATAAATAAATAAATAAAAATAAAAATAAAAAATAAAAATAAATTAAAAGAAAAATTAAAAAATAAATAAAAATTCGAAATGCAAGAATTAAAATAGAAAAATAAGGATCTAGTCAAGGAGAAGAAGGCAGCAAGGATTGTTGCAGCGCAATGTCGAGTAGATGAAAGGCTTGAAAGAGGTAAAGCAAGGAAAGTTAAGGACCAACAAAAACAAATGACAAGGTAGGAAAAGGAATCAAGAAAGACACAACAAATTCTTGAAAAGGAACAAGGGATGATTAATATGGTTGACAATTATGCAAGCATAGCTGATGAAACCATGATTATTTCAAACTCATTGGACTCCATTGCAGATAATACACCGTTATCCTAATATCTCATAAACATTCAAGTGCCTCACTACCAAACTGAGGGTTTATCCACTTGCATTTTTCCTACCAGAGGAGGTGTTAATTCTATGTATGCTCATTACACACCTCCACTTAATGCAGGGGTCAGTAGTGCAAATGTGAGGTATGGGTACTCAATACCTCCATGGTTGGAAGCTGTAAATTGGACTCAACCATATCGCAGCAATCAACCATTTTCTAACCAACCCTTTTTAGGAAGGCCAACCTACCTAGCTCAAGAAGGTAACTCGGGGAGTTTTGGCACTCAAGATTCTCAAGGCCATAAAGAATAGGGGTGCCATATGTTTTTGGTTGTAACCACATTATGATGTGGATTTTGGAAGGATTGTATCTTTTTCTTATCACAGAAACATTTTGGCTTACAGCATAGGTTGTTTTATTTCATACTTTGTGTGACATTGTAACCAAAATCCATTTTAGAAGGAACATATATAGTATATTATAATGTAGAAATCTTACCTGAGAATGCAAATGGGATTTTCTATTATGCATCTACACACCAAATGGTTTACACAAGTGAAACAATGACAACTTTTTTAGTTTACATTTCATGAGATTGTAGCAATACTTCATGATGAAACAACAGATAATGCACATAATACCTATAATTAAAACATAAAACATTGTAGGGATTTCCTTGCACATGAAGGAAGATAATTGACTACTTGCATCCCTTTCATTTTCTACTATACATTTTGAACTCTCCATATGCTCTCTGGTTGCACACAACATTATGAAAGGAGTCTATTCACTCATCTTTCTTGGTTGAACATTGTATAAAAATCCTCTCTGGAAGCTATGAAAAAAGATCACTGAACTGATAATCATAAACATCAAGAAAATACAACAGAAATGTGTCTACAGAAAGCAACTTTGAACCGTTACAAATGAATGAAAATTACATTTTTTTCCTCTGGAAAAATCTTGCATCTTTCCAAATAGTACAAACAAAAAAACCTAATTTTTTTTGAGCAAAAATCTGAAACAAGTCAATCAACTTCTTACAATATAGTAAAATCACTGAAAAAATTAACCAATACTAGAGTACCAGTAAAAGAAATAAAAATATTTGAATGAAAAATTACCACAGAAAATAAACATATCATCTGAAAACCCAGATCGACTAGAAAAAATTAAAACTAACAAACCTAACAAAACACAACAAGTGTAAAATCCTGAATGGACTACCTCCTTGATGAAAATTCAACTCACATTTTCAGTTAAATTGGTCATTTTTTATTGAGAGCATAGACCAAAAGTGTACAAGAACAAAGATTCAAAGCCACTAAAATAGCAATACACAAGAAATGGTCAACATTCATCCCCTACAGAAAAAACGCAGGGCCACAGGAAATGGCTCCAATAGTGAACATGGAAAAAATGAACAAGTGTTAATTATAATATTCTCCATCAGAGGGGCCAAAATGGTCCTCTATACATCCATGCATACACTGTCATTGGAAATAATTGGCACAATAAACCCTACATACCCCAACATTTCTAACCATAAAAAGAAAGTAGATCCACACCAATCTATTTAATGGAATCTAAGATGGCCAGAGATAACCATAATGAAAGCCCCAAGTTTAGGATGGACAAAGTGTTCTATGGCTAAAGGTATTTTGTTGCAACCACATTCTCTACCAAATCATGTAACAACGATTTGACTGAGATGCATAAACACAATTGTGTAAGCATAATCAATCTAATGAGTGTGTTTCTTGCAAGTTGAAATCCATTAAAAAGTTTACAATGCTTTATTTGTGAGAACTGCTGGTTTTTCCTTGGCTTGGAGGATAGATTCTACTTCACCATAGCTACTCCTGCTACTCCTTTTGGAACCACTAAAGAAATCATTTACATGTTTAGTTATTGTGAATCTGAAATATTATAAGGGGCTATGGCTCAACTTTAGTCTATGTGACAACTAGTGCTAAGTTCCAATGTACTTAGCCACCTTTTTGCTGTCAATCATATTGATACCTTCGATGGTACCCTATATTTTGTGGAAGGGAAAAGGTTGGCTAACTTATTAGTTTACTTTCAAGAGCATGCCTTGTTATGAAACCAACTCACTAAAAGATAGAAAAGATAGATCAACGCTTTAGAAATAAGCCTCTTCGAGGGGGCAACCTCCTTTACATTACAGAATTGAACAATTCTTAGATGATACAAATGACAAGACCTCCTTTCTATATATAGGAGTCTAAGCGGTCATAATATAATCAGAGCCGACATAACAATAATATTGTAAGGGCAAAATAATAACAATAATGGGCTTCTATGGGGCACAATAATAACAATATGGGGACTACATGGGCACAACAATATAATAAGGGGGTTGTACTAATAACAATAAGGGGTTACACTAGTAGTATAGGGACCTAACATGCCCCTCTCCTTCAAAAAGTGTTGTCCTCAACGCCTGAGTAGATCTTGATGTTTCTATATAAAATTCTTGTCCTCCCATGTGGAATCTTCAGGGGGTAAGTTCTTCCACTTTATGAGATACTTTGAAATTGATCGATTTCGTAGCTGTCAGGTTCTTGTTTCAGTGACTACTCCAGGCTCCAATATGATTTTTCCTTCCTCGTCAAGTTATGGCAATATTGTTTGAACTCAGACCTTCTGCAACTTTTGAATGAGTGGCCATACTTCTTCGTCCTTCTTCCATTCATCCCTTTTTTTGTTTATCCAATCTGGTTGGATAATAGAAATAGCACAAAACAATGCTTCCACATCCTCATCCTTTCTTGACAGTGCATTTGCAACAACGTTTCCTTCCCTTTCTTGTAGATGGTTTCAAAGTCATAACCCAGCATATTTGTGACCCATTTTTTCTGTTCTTTTCAAGATAATCTTTGTTCTAAAAGGTATTTAAGACTATCATGATCCATTTTTACCTTGAAGTGTCTTCCCATTAGGTAAGGTCGCCATTTCATAAGTGCATATAGTATTGCCAACATTTCCTTCTCATAAATAGCTTGCTTGACATGTAGCCGTAAAAATACCCAATCACCTACATCAATACTTCTTTCACTGCAATATTGATCTTCCCGTTGTTTCATTTGATTTTGCACCAAAGTGACATTATCCTTTAAAAGCTGGAAAACTTGTTGTTCATGCTTGATGTGATCTTTCACTGCTTGAATCTTTTTCTTCTTGATATGTCCTTATATCTTGAGAGTTTGAGGAGTGGTAATTCCAGCCAATGCATTACAAGATATGGTCAGATTCATTTCTTCTTTCTTGATGTGATCTTTCACTTATTGAACCTTTTTCTTCTTGATATGTCCTTCTATCTTGCGAGTTTGAGGAGTGTTAGTTCTTGCCAATGCTTTACAAGATATGGTCGGATTCATTTCTTCTTTCTTTGGTGTTGGTTCCTGGTGGATATCCACTTCTTTTGATGTTTCTTGATCATTTTCTTCCTACTCTTCATAATCTATGTAAAATAATTTCTTCTCAGCACACTTATGACCTTTAGTGTATTTTCTATCACAATTGTAACAAAGCCCTTTTTCTCTTTTTTCTTCCAATTGTTGTCGTGTAAACCATGTAGGTTCTGGAAGGCTAGGAGGAAAAATACTTCCATAATTTTTTTGAGTGGTGGGATTCCTTGTTTCCATAATTTTGCATTTAGTTTTTCTTTCCAACCTGAATGCCTGCTCTAATGAATCAGGGTACCAAAGATGAACCTCATGTTGAATGTTATCCTTTAAAGTCCCTATGAATACATCAATCCTTTGCTTCTTTGGAATATCATTTACCCTTATATTCAATTTTTGAAAGTCATCAACATGCTCTGTCGTTGAACCCTTTTTTCCACGATTTATCAATTGGCTAAAGAAGGTGTTACTCTTTGTATCCTCATAATGTGCTTTCATTTATTCGGTGAAAATTGACCAAGTTACAAGTGTTTTGCAAGAACAAAGTGATTTATACCATAAAGATTGATTTGGTTCTAAATATAAAGATGCAATATGTACCTTTTGTAACAGTTGAACCTCATGAAGATCAAAATATTTCTCCATCTGTATGAGATCGTTGCCATCAAACTTCCTCATATCGCCTTTTCTAGATTTTAAGAGCTTGATCTTGAAACGACTGTAACTTAATAACTTTAGATCTCCAAGTTTTGAAATTGTGTCCTACAGTAGCCCTCTGAGTCCTCTTTCTAGCCCCACAATTCTGATTAGAAATATGATTCTCCAAGAAAACGTTATGCCCAATCTCCTAAGATGACCTGATTATATAATATTTCAATAGAGAAAACTTGTATGACGTGCCACGTGTCATTCTTTCGACCTTCAGATCTGAAAAATATACATAGAAAACTACAGTTTGTCTTCTTTCTGTAACTGCTTACGAAATTTCAATTTGTTTCTCAGAGAAAACATTATGACGATTTTCCCAAGGTCACCTATTTAGAATGTAATTTGGGAGTCTACGAAAACCCTAACTTCCTGAGATTATATCTCCGAAAATATAGTGAGAAAAGATCTAAGATTCAGACCTAATCTTCACCAACCTTTCAGCTCAAATGGGTTTTAATTTTAGAGTCTGAACCTTTGTAGAAACAATACTATAGTGAAACTTCCATGATGACCTGTTTGAGATGAAATTCTGGAGCTTGCAAATACCCTAACTTCCTCAGATCATATCTCCGAAAATATAGCGAGACAACATCTGAAATTTTTGCATGAGGTTTAGACCGTTATCTTCTCAAATCGGTTTTTCTTTTAGCTTTTTAAACTTTGTAGCGCAAAAGTTATAGACAAAATGTCACGATGACCTATTTGGAGTAGTGAAACCATTGAATCCAAAGCTCTGATACCAAATGTTATGAAACCAACTCACAAAAAGATAGGAAAGATAGATCAACACCTTAGAAATAAGCCTCTTCAAGGGGGAAACCTCCTTTGCATTACACAAATGAACAATTCTTAGATGATACAAATGACAAGACCTCCTTTATATATATAGGAGTCTAAGGGGTCATAAATATAATCAGAGATGACATAAAAATAATAATGTAAGGGCACAATAATAACAATAGTGGGCTTCTATGGGGCACAATAATAACAATATGGGGACTACATGGGCACAACAATATAATAAGGGGGTTGTACTAATAACAATAAGGGGTTACACAAATAGTATAGGGACCTAACATGCATCCAACACATGGTTTCCTCTGTTATAAGTTTATTGATAGTTTATTTTGCTAAATGTCAGTATCTATACTTCACACTTCCAACTGTCCAATTTCAAGTTTTGGAATTGAGTTCATTGCTACTCTTTAACATGCTCAAATATGCACATTTAAATATTACATTTAAATGCCTTAAGAAAATGTTTTTACTTGTTACAATTGTTGCCAATAACTTTGTGGTTCATTAAAATATACCAAATACAAATTAAATATAACTGACTCAAGCAACACATGATGGCCTAATGAAAACTATAAACGATGTAACCATACCAAAACTCAATTAACAATCTTCCACCAACACAACTTATAAATCAATCTATCTCGGAACACACTACCAGTTAAATCCAATGTATAACATAAACATAAAAACTCATACATTCACATTAGGCATAAGCAGCAAAAATATCCAATAGAATATGAATCAATGCAAAACCTAATTCACCCAAACATGATAAAGTTTCTTCCAAACAAATTCCATCCGAAATGAATAAATTAACGCACCCTATTGTTTAAGCTAGGATAGGATAAATACAAAGCCATGCTTCCATATAACTTTGTGGTTCATTAAAATATACCAAATACAAATTAAGTTATAACTGACTCAGGCAACACATGATGGCCTAAAGAAAACTATAAACGATGTAACCATACCAGAACTCAATTAACAATCTTCCACCAACACAACCTATAAATCAATCTATCTGGGAACACACTAGCAGTTAAATCCATTGTATAGCATAAACATCAAAACTCGTACATTCACATTAGGCATAAGAAACAAAAATATCCAACAAAATATGAATCAGTGCAAAACCTAATTCACCCAAACATGATAAAGTTGCATCCGAAAAAATTCCATCTGAAATGAATAAATTAACACACCCTATTGTTTAAGCTAAGATAGGATAAATACACAATCCATGCTTCCATATACGTCGATGGCATGGACCACCCTTTTCTTAAATAAACGTCCTCTCAGAATGAATCAATTGCAGAGTAGAATGGCAGTTACAATAAGAAAATAATTTATGAAAATTGGAGTAAAGACTAAAGACTTACGAAGCAAGAAAGCCAATGCACACAAAACCATAATGAAAATAAAAAAGTAAGCAAAAGTGTGAAGAACTCTGAAAGCTAAGAAAACACCTAAAGACACACAAAACCCTAAACCTACAAAACCCTCAAAACCCTAAACCTGCAAAACCTTAAACCTACAAAACCCGTTGAAATGCAATGGGAGACTTACCAAACGCAAAGCCACTAAAACTCTAAGAGCAAAAATAACAAAAATTCCAATAGGAATGTGAGGTGTTGAAAAACACAGTGGCAATGGCTAGTAGGAGTTTTCCTACCGGATAGGCGTAGAAGCCATGTCTAATCGTCTTCCATGTCCAAACCTTCTCCATAGCTCACCAGACCTGCGACCAACTTGGAAAACATGAAGACAGTAGGAAATTAGCCAATGGCATAAATATTCAAAGACAATTTGAAACAAAAACCATAAAAACCTGTAAATTACCTGTAAATTTACCTTCGACCTGTAAAAGTGACTTTCACTTATTTATAAAAGTGAGTCACATAATTTTTATTTTTTATTTTTAATGTGAGCTAATCAGATTAAGTTTGGAAGGGGGTGGATGTTTAAATATAACATTATCATTAATTTCCACACATTCACGCACTTCGTCGGCATCTTCAACAACTTTTCTTCAAAAAGCCATAACTTCTTCATCCGGAAGCCATTTTCAGAGCTGTTTTGTTTTAATTAGCCTAATTTTTGAGACCTTTCCATTGGAACACTTAGTTTCAACATCTACAGCTTCAGTTTATGTTAAAATGGAAAGTCCATGTCAAGTTATTCTTGACAGCACCAACTACATCCAATGGTGGTCCTACATTGTGGATTTACTTGGAAGTAAAGGTCTTTACAGAATAGCCTCAGGCCAAGAAACCAAACCTCAAGATGAAGATAAGGCAACCAAATGGGAAAGTAGGAAAGATCATGAACATGGGTTAATAGGGATGTCTATTTCTCCAAACCTTAGATTCCATATCGCAGAACTTGATACTCCTAATGAAGCAATGAAATAGCTCACTCAAGTTTTTGGAATTAAAAATGAAATTAGAGCCCATCAACTCAAAAATGAGTTTCTTACATTGGACCCCAATAATTTTTCTTCCATTGATGATTTTTTTGTCCAAGTTCAAGACCCTTAGACTTCTCTTGGAAGGTGTTAAGGTTAAGAAAGAAGATGGTAGCCTTTTCTATTCCATTCTTACTAAGTTGGGACCAACCTACTCTGTGTTTGTTTCCACCTTCCATTCTATTAGAGAAGCCTTTATTTCTCAAGGAAAAGACTAAAAGTCCCCCTCTTTTGATGCCTTTTGTGATCGCTTAATAAGAGAACAAGAAAATATCTTATGTCTTAGTCTTCTTAATCTTGGAAACTCTTCTAAGAAAGCCTTAGACGTCGAGCAGCAACCAAATTCAAAGAATTTTAAAAAGCACTATCCTAAAAAGAATGGTCCTAAAACAAACAAGGGTCCTAAGCAATTTCAGTCTCAAAACGAAAAATCATTTCAGTTAAATGATAAGGCAAATAAAAACAAAGGGAAGAAGACTGATAGACATTGCCACTTTTGTAATCGAAGTGCCCACATAGAATCCAAATGCTTTAAGAATATGGAAGCCTTGGAAGCAACAATGAAGAAGCATAACATCCATTTAGAGAACTCTTCAACTTCAACTTCATCTTAAGGAATAACACTTTTTGCATTTGGTTTTCAAGCATCTTTGTGTGGTTATGCACTAAATATATCTTATTCTTCTCATTCTCATGAGTGGCTCATTGATTATGGAGCTTCTTATCACATGGCCAAAAACAAAGCCATGTTTTCTTCTTTAAATGATTGTAACACCAAAAACATATATGTTGGTGATGATAGATCTCTTAGTGTTGTAGGGACTGCAACTGTTCATCTAGACAATGGTTAATCTAATGATGTATTATGTGTTCCAACCTTATCCTGCAACCTTCTATCTGTATATCATATAACTCATTCAGGTGAAGGTAAAATCGTTGAATTTTCACCTCACGATGTTGTAATTAAGGATCTAAAAGATCCTATACAGATTTTAGCTATTGGCATTACTGATGATTATACAAGGTTGTATAAGTTTAACAACTTTGGGTCATAAAATATTCCCTTGGTATTTGTTGCTCATAATGATGAAGTGAGAAAACTTTGGCATGAGCGATTTGGTCACTTAAAATATCGCTCCCTTCAGAATATATGTAAAGAAAATATGGTGACAGGTCTTCCAATGGTATCTTGTAGAGATAGTTTTTGTTCTGGATGTGTACTTGGAAAACATCATCAAGATAGTTTTGAAAAACATGCCTCTTGGCACGACTCAACCCCTTTACAACTTGTGCATAGTGATTTATGTGGTCCACTTCCACTTGTTTCATTCTCTGGCTACAAGTGTTTCTTAACTTTCATTAATGATTTCTCTAGACGCACTTGGGTATACTTCTTAAAACTCAAGAGTGAAGTATTTAGCATGTTCTTGGCCTTTAAGGCCTTTGTTGAAAAGAAATCTGGACATCAAATTCTTAAGCTAAGATCTGATAATGGTGGAGAATATGTTAACAACAAATTCATCAACTTTTACACTAAGAATGTAATTCGAATGCAACATACTGTTCCATATACTCCACAACAAAATGGTGTAGCTGAAAGGAAGAATTGCACCTTAAAGGAAATGGCTAATTGTATGCTTCAATCTAAAGGACCTAGTCTTAATTTTTGTGTAGAAGTAATTAACTGTGAAAATTACATAGTAAATCGTGCTCCTACTAAGGTTTTAAATAATATCACTCTAGAAGAAGCATGGAGCTCAATTAAACCAGATGTAAGTCACTTTTATGTTTTTGGAAGTGAAGCATGGGCCCATAATCCAGATGAGGAACATAAGGCTTTAGAACCTAAGAGTGAAAAATGTATTTTTGTTGGATATTATGAAGATGTCAAAGGATATAGACTTATTCCACTTAAGTGAAAAACTATTTTCATTAGAATATGTGAATTTTTCTGAAAAATATATCGGCCTACGAGCCTAGTTCGGCGGATGTGCCACCTCTCTCTATCCCTTCTACATCTAAAAACATTTCTTCTTCAGATTATGACAGTAAGGATGACAATCCTCCCCCACCTTTTAAGGATCCTCCTTCAGCTCCTCATCTTCCAAAATGGGTTCGTGCTACTCAGGATGCAATAGGTGCTCTTGTCGGTGATCCTACAAATCAACGATGTACACGTTCTTAGTTCGATAGAGCCTCTTCATTACTGGCTCAAGCTTTAGCGAATTATGATCATGCCACCTTTGTAGAAGCGTTAGGCCATCTAGATTAGGACGCATATATGAATGAAGACTATCGTTCATTATTGGAAAATGATACATGGGATCTTGTTCCTCTTCCAAAGGGACGAAAACTTGTTAGATGCAAATGGGTTTATAGAACCAAGTATGGGCCAGATGAAAAAGTTGATAAACATAAATCTCGTCTTGTTGCTAGGGTTTTTCACAAGTTGAAGGCATTGACTATATGGAATCTTTCTCCCCTATTGCCAAAATGAACTCTATCTGCCTTGTTTTTCCCTTGCTACCTCTTTCAAATGGGAAGTCCATCAGATGGATGTTAAATCTTCCTTCTTGCATGGGGACTTGCATGAAGAAATCTATATGGAACAATCTACTAGATTTATACAAACAAACTCCAGCCTTGTATGTCAACTTAAGAAATCCCTTTATGGTCTCAAGAAAGCCCCTCAGGCTTGGTATGTGATGTTGGGCCAAGGTTGAGGATGATTGTCCATTGATTAATTTTCATATTTACCATGATTGTTCATGATTGATTTTCATTTTGAGACTATCTTGATCACAATGTGACATTTGACTATGGTTGACCATGATTGAATATTGTTGACCATGGTTGATTTTCATATTGAGACAATATTTGTTACAATGTCATGTTGGACCATGGTTGATCATGGTTGATGACGGTTGAACATGGTATATTTTCATATTGAGACAATCATTGTCACAATTTGACATTGGGCCCTTTTTTACCATAATTGACCTTCATTATAAACCGAAGGGATTTATATTAAACCCTATGATTAATATTATAAACCCTATGAATAATATTCTACCCTAGGAATATGAACCCTTAGATTAATAAACCCAAGGGATCGATATTATAAACGAAAAGGACTAATAAAATCAAGAGATTAACACTAAAAAGCCAAGGGAATAAAATTAAACCTGGCGATTTAATATTATAAACAAAATGAGTATAAACCCTAAGATAAATATTAAAACCCCTAAAATAAACATGGTTGGCCATTATCGACCATGGTTGATTTTCATATTGACACAATATTATAAACTTGATGGATTATAACCCAAGAGATTTGAATTGAACCCTAAGATTAATATGATAAATCTTGTCAATAATATTATATCCTAGGAATATGAACTCTTATATTAACGAACACAAGGGATTTCTATCATAAACACAAGGGACTGATAAACCCAACAAATTATAAACCCATGGGAATAATATTAAACACAAGCTATTAATATTATAAACCGAAGGGATATAAACACTAAAATAAACTGTAAACCCTAATATTAATATTATAAATCTTAATATTAACATTATAAACATATGTCATTAATAAACCTAAGGGATTAATTTTAAAAACCCAAGGGAATAACATTGAACCTTAGGATTAATATTAAATCCTAGGAACAAAAACCCTAATATTGATAAACCCGAAGGATTAATACGATAAACCCAAGAGATTATAAACTTAAGGGACTAACATTAAACTATAACACTAATATTATAAACAATAAGCTTAACATTAAACCCTACGATTAATATTAGAAACCCTAGGATCACTATTATAAACCCAAGGGATTAAACTCATGGTATTAATATTACCATGATTGATTTTCATTTTGAGACAATCGTTGTTACAATGTGAAATTAGATTATGGTTGACGATGGTTGAACGTGGTTGATTTTCATATTGAGACAATCTTTGTCACAATGTGACATTGGCCGCTCATTAACCATGATTGACAAAGATTATAAACCGAAGGGATTTATATTAAACTGTGGGATTAATATTATAAACCCTATGAATAATATTATAGCCTATGAATATATTAACCCTTAGATTAATAAACCCAAGGGATTGATATTATAAACCAAAGGGATTAATACTAAAAACCCAAGGGATTATAAACTCGAGGTAATAATATTAAACCCAAGGATTTAATATTATAAACCCAATGTATATAAACCCCAAGATAAATATTATAAACCCTAAACTAAACATGGTTGACCATTATTAACCATGGTTAATTCTCATATTGACACAATATTTGTCACAATGCGATGTTGGACCATGGTTGACAATGGTTGATTTTCATATTGAGATAATATTTGTCATAATGTGATTTCAGACCACGGTTGACCAAGGTTGATTATGATATTGACACAAGCTTTGTCACCATAGTTGGACCGTAGTTGACTATGGATGACCATGCTTGTGATAATGTGATGTTGGACCAAGAGACGATATTCATCACAATATGACCATGGTTGACCATGATTATTTAATGTTATTAACATTAGTAATTCATGTTAAAATTAATATTTGTAGATATTAATAATATTAAAAGTAATATTAATATTTGTATTCATCTTAATTAATATTTTTTTTTTCTACGCAAAGGCTAATCTATTTGTATTAAAAAAGAGAAAAAGTATTTACAAGAGGGCTAAACCTCTGAGAGCGCTCTTGAAACTTGCAGCTCTCTGTCAAACTTGCAGCAAAACACATAAAACCACTGAGGCTAACGCCTCTTACATTAGAGCAGTAAGAAGAGTTCATATGCAAAGGATTCATACAAAAAGGAGTATTTCCTGAGAGATGTGGAATGAGAGAACAATTCAGAATGAGCTTTTGCCACCAGAGTTCCCTTTCTCAAAATCGGGGCTGCAACCTTGATGCGGAAGTTTTGCAAACAGGTATTGTGCACTGCGTTGGAGCCGTAGCTGCGTCCATACCAAAACTGCGTCCATACTGGGCTCGACCGACCCAAACCCACCGACCGAACAGCGTCTGTTGCCATATTAAGTGACCCAAACCAAACTTCAACCATGACTATATCTTCGACTATGACTATAATCATTGAAGCGACCACAAAAATCGAAGACGAAGACAGCATACCTTCCAAAATTGTCATAGAACGTCGATTACTGGTCTTTCTCTGGCTTGTACTCTTTGAATTCGTCTAGAGGCTCCCAAGTGATTTCCATGCCCTCTGGGACGTCCTCCAACTTCATGCCTGGGGGCAATTTTGGATAGAGGGTGTTTTCATAGTAAAAGTCTCGTAGCTTGGGCTTTGTTTTCTATGGAGAGGCTGAGGTGATGGCTTCTGTCCTGTCTGTGACAATTGTCTACATCTCTGGCATAATTATGGGCTCATTCAAGTCCAGCATGCTGGCCATCTCCGCCCTGGCCTCAATTTGTTCTTCAGTGGGTGCCGGAGAGCTTTCTTCTATCAATTTGCTTGGAGAAGATGGAGAATAGGAGCTGTCCTCCTTTCCCCAATTGGGTGAAGAAACATTCGAATTACCAGGGGAATGATCAGTATGAGTTCCCTCCGCCGAGGAATCCTCCGCCAGAGAGCCCTCCGTCTCTTCCTCTTCCTCGAAAATGACTGTGATGAGTGTCGAAATGACTGGCCTGGAAGTTCTGCGGCAGTATCGAAACCTTGCCGTCTGCACCGAGTGGTTGATAGATTGCTCAGAGTCCCCTGTTCTAATCGATGAGGGGGAAGCGCAGTTGAGGGGTGAAATTCTCTGCGGGCTGCGATTACCTCTTCTGCCAGCCCCACTCCTCTGTCCCTGGTGGCTCCCTCGACGCGGTGTGGCTCTGTATCTTGGGGCCATACTGCCAATACACTGTAACAAAGATAAAAGCACTACAAACCACCACTGAGGGATGCACCAGGCCTGCTGGCTGCGGTCTCTATTGCAGTAATGCGCCCCTGAACGAGACCTCTTGCCTCTCAAATGCCAAACATTCACTCCCGGCACCAAAGCTTGAAGCTGATGGGATAACTGGCTTTCTTCCTCCATCATCCTGTTAATACCAATGCGTCTGTCCTGAACCCAATACTCCATTAAGGCGCAGTTAATGCCGTCCTCCGTCGTCTGCCTGATATTAATGTAACCCATTATGAGCGTTGCTGCCATGATCGGGACACCTGCCCTCCGTCCTCCTGCGTGGCGTCTCATTGAATTCACCGTTATCATGACATTCACCCGCAGCCGAGGATCTTAATTAATATTACTATTAATATTAATTTTAAAATTAATATGAATAAATAATATT